>JANKYF010199751.1:0-10004 GCA_029829435.1 Erythroxylum hondense | reverse complement strand
CTAAAGATCGAATTAGTATAGGAGATGTCAATAGAAAACTTTATCTGATTAAAAATACTTTTCTAGGCAATTAAGTCTCTGGATGCTTATGTAGTGCTAGGTATCATATTTCTACTTTCCTATTCTTATATAGAATTGTACCTTGAAGCAAGACTCATTAGCAGTTACGTTTTAAGATTGTTAAATAACTGCAAAGTACAATTTTATATAGAATGTTGGTTCCGTCTGAAATTGTTCTTGACATGCGCGAGACATTTCAAGAAATTATCGTTCTAAAATAAAGTTTCTATCAGTTATTCTTCATTTCCAAACTGCTCGCCTTCGAACTACCACTCTGACAGAATTCTTACAATTGTTACTTTTTATAGCATCTCTAGACAATAAAATATCTGAAGGAGTTATAACGTACAGGAACCTCTGAAATGTTTATGACACTGCTCAAGAGAACTAACGTTGTGGCTGAAGTCATTTTAACTGCTGTGAAAATTTGCTTTTCTCCCGATAATACTTGTTCCATGAAGTCAATTAATAACGCTCGCATATCTCCTGTTAATGCTCTTTTCTCAATCCAGTGGGAGAAGTTACACTGTCATATCCTGTTAATGCTCTTTCTCAATCCAATGGAAGAAGTTTATGGGTTGGAAAAGTATTATCTACTTTTTCCAAATGATAACAGGGATAAAGAGAAGTCACAAGGTAAATACCTATTAGTCAACTATGGTTGTCTCTGTCAAATGTTACTTCCATGGAAAACAGATGAACCATCATAGTGAAGAGGAAAACAAATGTAAGATGAACAGATTAGTCACCATTTTATGGTGATGGAAATTCACTTTGAAAATAAAATGTATGATATTAATATTTCCTTAAAATGAAATGAAGTATCAAAGTTCTGCAATTAATAGTAGTAATGAGTTAGAAGCATTAGTAGATACCAACCAAGGATGAACTTCAAATTTCAGCTTTTAAGTTATGAACTAATTATGGCTTGATTATTTAAAGGATTTACATCAACATTTTGAAAACTTTTAATTTGTTCACATATCATTTTAATTTAGGATCACGAGCAACCTCCAAAAATTACTGGAATGAAAAAGGTTTGTGAGCAGTTAATTAAACTGATTTTTTTGGTATGAATTTTTTAGTATGGAAAGGGAGGAGGAGATGTGGCATATTTTTGACATTTTTCATAAAGTTATATAACAATTAATTGCATTTTAATGGTTTTAATAACTTAACAGTTAAATTATGTAATTTGATCCGGATAAAGATAATAAAGTAACCCAATAAATGATCTAAGTCAATGGGCCGAAGTCTATAAAAAAATGAATCCTAATTGTTAAGTTGTCATTTTGTGCTTATTTTGTATTTGATTCTCTTTAATGTATTGAAATTATTATTCAAAATTAATGAAATTGTCTCTTAATTGTTCTCATATGAATTTCAACACTTTAGAGATAAAATTGAATAAAAAAGATACTAAAGAAACAAAGAAAACTCGAAATTCCATATTAGCAGCAAATTCAGTTACTAAGCGTGGGCACTGTAAGGACAAAATTTATTTGCTAGATCTGTTTTTAAAATACAGATCCGATCCACTTCGGATTTTGATAATTATGAGAATTAGATTGCATCTTTGTTAATGGAGACATCTGTGGGTAATTTATCTGCTGAAAATCAAATAAACATTAAGAAGATTCAAAGGGATAAAGAGGGATTTGCATGTTACTATTCACAACAGATAGTTTAGGGGTAGTTTACATTTTCTACATTTTTTTCTTCTATTTTTTGGGGTAGTTTACATCTTCTACATTTTTTTCTTCTGCAACTTTTCTTTCAGTTTTAGTTGATGTTTTTGCACTTTTCTTCTAATTATTTTCAGATTCTTTAGAGAAAGACCATAGATGGAGACTTTATGTTTTTTTTTTTTTTACTTTCATTATGAGTAGCTAAACCCCTTTTTTTGGTTGAGGAAAACTATGTTATCATCTATTATGTGTGAAATGTTTCAATAAAGTTTATTTTGTTGATGAACATTTAGTGTCTTCCTAATTACTTTTTCTAATTGAATTGGTTGATTTCTAGGTGCGCGACTAAGAATTGATTCATTTAATAACTAGATTAACAAAATATGCCATTCAGTTTTACTAATCACAAGTGACAATTAGGATTACCTTTTTTTACGTTAGAGTGGGAAATTCTAAAAAGATACTTATCTTTTAAATACATGTCGTACATGTGTTATCTTGTTCATTAGTTTCTTACATTATTCAATTGAACCTACGATCGTATCTAGAGTGTTGATTAATAAGAAAGTTTAGAATACATGTTTCTAATCATTTATACTTAAGAGAAAACATCGATGATTTTATTCATTTAATGAGTGTTTATTGATGAATTGAATTTTATATCAAGGATCTATTTTAGTATGATAACATCGGTGACCGAAAATCAAAATTTGTCAATTAAATTTTTAGATCCAATTACTTTTTAATTTTCAATTTTTATCATTTTTTTCTTAAATTGCTATGAATTGAAACCCCTCCTGTTTTTTTAGTTTTAAACTCATTAACCTTTACCATTAAAAATTCTTCGTATAAACGATCTCTACTTTTTACTACTACATTAATTTGTATTACAGGAAGTTGATTTCTTTTTAAATTTGGTTGCAGACGACAGCGGTACTATAGATTAGAGTGGATCGGACCCATATCGAGCCTCTGATAAGGAAATCTGATATGGAAGCTATAAGTAGAAGGATAAGGTTAAGGTCTCCTATAGCAATTGTAGCAAATCATGAACATAAGGATACTCTAGCCCATTCAGAGGTTCACGTAGACAAAAAGCTAGAGAAAAACTTTAACACGTCTCGGTGAGTAGTTCTCGTAAAGGTGTTGGAGGATTCGCGCTTATTTCATCCTTGAAAAGCTCGTTTGAAGTTTTGAAACTGAAGTCAAATATTTTTCGCATTTCGTTTATTTCCCTCTCACGTCTGAAACGGGACACGTAATAAAGGCCCACTCTATGTGTTTCACGTGATATCAAAGCAGTTACATGATCAAGTGGTTAAAAACAAAGTTGTTTCATTTTTCTCTACAAAGTTTTCAAAGAATAAAGTTCTATTTCTCAGTTTTTCTTGTGTTTCATTGCACGAAATTATTATAAATGTGTTGAGCCTTGAGAAACAGTTGAAAAGGAGCCTAAGAATGTGAAAATTGTCTCAAAACTTGTTAGAAATCACTATTTTCTAGTGAGGTTGCAACTTACCGTCAGGTGCTTGTATGACAAGTGAATAGAAGCCACGGATATGAAACACGTTTGGCGCATGTGTTACTTGGTGGAATATTGACTAGACGCGTGTCTGGCGTATGTGTCACAGGCACTAACGTCGGTGGGTGTGTCTGACATTGGCGTTTGTCCAGCATACGCTCTTCGTGTTAGATGCACTTGCTAACGTCCTTATGACTTCAACAGCAGACGCATTTGTTGATGTTAGTCGTACGAAAATTATTAAAAAATTGAAAATTTTCAAAATTCCTAAAAAGGTATCCCAAGAAATTTTGGATCGGTTTCTAGGCCGAAGGAATTTATAAAGTGAGTTTTTTAATTTTTCTGAATTTATTACATTAGTAATAAATTAAAATTTAACTTCAAAAATGAATTCAGGCATTTTGAAGTTGATTTTGAGTGAATTTTTGTACTATAGATATCGCATAAGTGAGATACTTATACTTTTTGTGTCTTCAGTCTCATGTTTAGTGTTTGGGATTGCAAGATAGTCACTTGAAAAAGGAATTAAGGCATTATGAAGCGGATTTTGAGTGAATTTTCATACTTTGGACATCACATGAGGGAGATACTTCAAGTTTTCGTTTCTCAAGTCTCATATTCAGTGCTCGAGATAGCATGATAGTCACTCAGTTTGAGATTTTTTCTAACAAAAGTCTCAAATAAGGTTCAAAGACGATGTCTTCAACAAAAGTATATGATAATGTGACTGTGCATTCGTGTTTAGCATTTATTGATGATATTTTATCACATACAATATGCCCATATAGAGTGAGAGGACAACATAAATATATATTCCTTGTGTTTGAGGATCTTTTTTAGTACTGGTGAGACTGCAGTCACCACAATGGCCTTTTAAGTCAGTATTTAGATTGTTTTGCTTAAACGTTAGGGGATGCCCCTGGTCTCATGTTCGGTTATTCAGCCCACAGGTGATGGCCTTACATAGGATTAGTAGATGTATATAAAGGCATTAGATAGAGGAAAGTCGTTGCTTAAATGATTTATTCGCTCGCAGGTGGTGGAGTTGATGGTTTGTACTCTAATTGCTTTTATGTCGAGGTTTAATTGCCTATATTATGTATTCATCCCACAGGTGTTTCATAACATGTGTGATTAGATTCTCGGTAAAGATACTTTTAAAGGCTTCAAGTATCGATGTTATCCTACACTTATGCTGATTAAAACATTGTCATTTTGTAGTTACCTTTTTGGCCAATAGTTATAGTGTCACTATTGAAACCCTGACTGGTTTCAATATAAAGAAGTGTACAGAGGATGTATTGAATGCATTGGAGATAACAGAAACTGATATGGCTTTTTGTATGGATAGGCCATCTCCACCTACATCAGGAGTTCAAGAGCTTATCAAGCAGCCTATGCATTCTAGGATTAGTCAAACAGTTATGCAAATGCATGACCATTAAGTAATCCATACCTAACCATCTGTTAATTGGACTTCTGGAGACAAACATAGTAAAGGAATTTTTTGATAATGTATCCAAAAGGTACACTATGTCATCTAATGTTGAGACAGGGGCCTTAATGAAATAATTATTCTCCATAAGGTATACTAGAGAAGAGGGAATGATCAACTACATATTAAGAATGATCCAGCTACAAAATAAATTGAAGATGCAAAATATTCCTCTTCCTAATGTCTACATAATTCACCAGACTCTGAGTTCCCTCCCTCTAGAATTTTAGTACTCTGGTGACAATAATATTATTTGCTAGATGAGGAATGAGACTTCAATGCTTTAATTACCTATTGTGTTGCTGAGGAGGAGAAACCCAATAATACAACTAATAAAGCCCTTAAAGCAACCAAAAGGAAAATGAAAGTGAAGCTCGATAAGTTTAATGGTAGGAAGACTAAATCTTCTTTACATGCTAAAGCAAGTCAATCTAGTGCTAGTAAAGATCCTGTGTACATAAAGAATTCATAAATTTAAGGCTTGTAAGGAAAGACAGAAACCATAAGAGATTCATATTCAGGATAAAGTCAATTAAAGACTTAGATATGCTGATGGTTGGCGACAATGAAGTAGTGAATGATATATCTATCGGGAATGTATGGTTAGACCTTTAAACAAGGTTCAATACAGTATTACATGACACATTTTATTTTTGATCATTGTATCAATTTTAGACATAGAAAGTTATTGTTTTGCAATTAATGCTTCAGTTGTCAGTTAATATAAAACATAATGGTACAATTTTCTTATCATATGGTTATATATAATGTGTCTCACCTTGGAAAAGATATATGTTTCTTCATATATTGTCCAATAGGTATGAAATATAAACCCTTGATAAAGAAAAGTCATACATATTGTGGCATAAAGATTAGGGCACCTTTTTGGAGCTAGGATTGAGAAATTGATTGAGGATCACATTCACTCAACTCTAGATTTTGATGATTTGTAAACATGTATTGAGTTCTGCAAGGGTAAGTTGACTAAAACAAGGAATAAGGAGTTAGCTTACTTATATAGCGTATTGGATCTAATACATACGAATGTTGGTGGACCTTATGTAGTTACAAAGTATAAGTCTAGACATTTTCTAACATTTAAAGATGATTATTTATGGTTTAATATGTTCTTGCTTAAAGACAAGTCTGAAGTTTTTGATGAGTTCAGGATCCTTAATATTAAAGTTAAAGTTGAGAACTAGTTAGGAAAATTTGTAAGATTGTCAGATTTGATGTATTATGGCAAATATAGTGTTTCAGAATAAGAAAAGATCTATTTGTCAAATACATGCAATCAGTCGGAATAATGACTAGGTCATTATGCTGAGCAGTCTTGAGCAAAATGATATAGTCGAAACTCATTATCACACCTTAAAGAATATGAAGAGGTCAAAGCAGAGCAAGACTAAACTACCTAATTATCTGAAAGATAGGAAGCCTTATATACATTTGTGTATAAGGCTATCCTAATGAGACGCGTTTATATAATCTTTGTAAAGACAAGTTACATGTTCTTTTTACTCACTGCTATTTAGTAGGATATTCCGACGACTTTAAAGGCTACAGATTCCACTGTAGAGAATAAGAGTCTTGAATTGTGGAATCACAAACAACAGAGTGTCTGGAATATGATGTCACTAATGGTGGTGGGCCCTCTCACCATTCAGATGATAATAGGACATATACTACAATAATTATGTATTTGTTACTCATACGGTAAGGTCCAGTAGATCTTGATCTGAGTACCATTCTTATAAGGGAACAGGAGCCATAAATGAACAAATAGGTTCTTGAGGCACTAAAACCAATGCAGTTATGTAGATCCACTATAATGAGACAACCCGCTATCTCATCAAGTTATCATAATCTATGATCTAGTTATTTTTACAAATGTTATTTATAGACTCATGCGGATTTGTAGTAGGATGCAATGAAGGACAAGATGCAACCCATGAAGTATAACATGGTATGAGAGTTAGATTAATTTCTCTTAAGAAAGCAAACTCGTTAGTTATAAATGATTGTTTAAGATGATAAAGGATTCATGATAAAGTTTAGCAGTTTATGGTTCGCTCAGTTGTCACAGGGTTTACTCAATGAGAGGGGGTTGACTTTAATGTTTCCTTCTCTCACGTATCCTCTAAAGATACATTCAGAGTGATTATGGCGATAGCATCTCATGATGATATAGAACTACGTAGTCAGATGGCTTTCAAAACTGCTTCCCTAATTAAGATTTTTATGAAGAGGTCTATATAGTGTAACTTGAAGGATTTCAAGATCCAGATAGAACTAACATGATTTGTAAGTTAAGCAAGTCAATATAAGGTTTACCTTCAACCTCTTGAAAGCGGTACCTTAGATGAGATTTTGACCTCTTTCGACTTTATTGAAAATAAAGGTTAAAGATGCTTATACTATTAGGTCAAGGGGAGCAAAGTTATCTTCCTATTATTATACGTGGATGATTCATTGCTCACATTAAATTACTTGACTATGTTGCATGAGGTCAAGCAAGTTTGGGCCAAGCATTTTGATATTAAGGTTCAAGGTGAAGCATCTTTTATCCTAGGTATTCAAGTTTACCGGGACATATCTCAACACTCGCTAGGCCTCTCATGGAATGCATACATTGAAGCAAGAGACTATGAAAAATGTTCTTGGTTCAAGTGTAGTTGATAACTTGATGTATGTCCAGGTGTGCACTAGGTAGAACATTAAATTTGTTGTTAGATAGTTAGGTCAATGTTAACCTTGATATAGACCACTAGAAGACAATCAAACAAGTGTTTTAATATACTTACCAAGGATTATATGTTGACATACAGTTAGGTCAACAATTTAAACTCTGTAAGGTTTTCGGATTCCAATTTAACTATTTCTTTAGATGATCAAAAATCCACGCAAGGTAAAATTTTCATCTTAGCAAATGGTATAATATCATGGAAGAGTGTCAAGTTGACACTAATGACTTTTTTGATGAATACATGCAAAGTTAGTGCCATGCTATGGGGCTACTTAGCAGACAGTTTGCTCAGAAACTTGATTTCTAAGTTGTCTGTGGTTAATAAAGAGGCTAGACTCATTTGATTGTACTATTATGATCTAGCTACTGTGTTGTTTAATAACAACAAGTACATCATAGGATCTAAGTATTTAGAGGTCAAATGCTTGACCATAAAGAAGTTGATTTAGAAAAGGTGACATAAAGGTGGAGCATTTAAGGACTGATGGTTAGGTAACTGATTTTTTAATTAAAAGACTTCACTCACTTGTGTTTGAAAGACAAGTATAAAATGTGTTTTGAAGTCCTCAGAAACTATGAGCTAGAGATCAAAATGTTTGCTCCTTGTATGTTTATACATTTTGATGTATTATAACAGTATGATGGTTAATCAATATGATGATCATCATTTATCCTTAGTCATACGTATACTTATACATTGTCATAATTCAAATGAAAGTCTTAAGGCTTGTGTCAACATTAAGCATTATAAAGGCCATTGGGCATATATACAAATTGACCTTAGACCTCTTTACCCACCCATGAGTCAATATTTCATAGTAGCCTCATTAGACCGTACATCTTTTTTGATATATCCAAATAATAGTTAAGATCATAAACTGAAACATTATGGAGCTACAAAGATAGTTATTAAATCGTTAGTGCCGCATAAAAACATTCATCCTAGAGTAGCTGTTAATACAAATAAGCGAGACTCTGTTATAGCCATTTCTGTACATTTTTGGTACTCTACAAACACATAAAGTTTAATACATATATCCATGGATTTGATACGACAGAGGGGAATATAAGTTTTTAATCCCATAAAGGTTCTCTAATATTGTTTAGCATTCAATGAGAGAGCATAAAGGTTTTCTCTAATGCATTCTTGCATTCGGCAAGAGAAAATAAGATTTCTCTTATGCAATTTAGTATAAAGTCTAGAGAAATCAAGACCTACAAATAGTAAGATTATAAATATTAGATCATTCGAGTATCATCTTAGTTTGCCACATTCTATTTTCTCATTCATGTTAGTGAGGTATTAGATTCGTGATTATATTGGACTTGTGTCATACATGACATATGTGGTTGATATCTTTTGGTATCGAAAGCCTTACGAGACAGAATAATGGACCTTCATTATTTTTGAATCAAATGCTTTTTGTTTTAAACTTGATCAATCATATAGTAGCATGACTTAACTGAATTTTTAAACTAGTTTTTAAACTTGGGTCAATTTCACAATTAATTAATGTCCAAGGGAGAGAATGTTGGATTTTTTTTATATTTTCTATAAAGATGGACAACAATTAATTACATTTTAACGATTTTAGTAACTTATTGGTTAGGTTACGTAATTTGATTTAGATAAGGATAATAAAGTGTCCCAATAAATATTTAAATCAATGGGCCGAAGTTTAAGAAAAAAATAAATCTTGATCAGTGTGAACTGGACCCATATCGGGCCTGCGAAGAAGCCCAATATGGAAGCTATAAAAAGAAGGTTAAAATCTCCTGTAGCTGTTGTAGCAAATCGTGAAGGTCATCATACTTTGGCCCACTCAGAGGTTCACATATACAGAAAGGCTTTAACGTGTCTTGGTGAGCAATTATGTGAAGGTGTCGGAGGATTCACGCTAGTTTCAGCCTCCGAAAACTCGTTTGAAATTTTGGAATTGAAATTAGGTATCATTTATTTCCCTTTTATGTCCGATCTAGAACTCATAATAAGGCTCACTTTATGTGTTAGATGAGAATCAAAAGATGGAGCTGTCATAACTTTATATGTCTAGTTTAATTTCCCGTACTGCAATTCTAATTAAAAACTGGTTGGTATCCCATCTATCCTAATTTTTATTGCATTAATTTGAAGAATTAAGCAAAGGAAATGATGTTGGACGAAATAATATTGATAACTGATCTTTATACCTTACTTTGACTAGAAAAAGAATTCAATTTAGTGATAGTCCCTAATAGTATATATTGAAAAGAAAAGACAAATGAACATTATGATTAGAGCGTAACACTAGTAGAGTTTAGGATTGATTCTTCAAATTTTCCTTTAAAGAAGAATAACAAATATTCCTGAGCCTTGAATTAGTGAAAATAATTTACAATTATTAAAAATACTGTATCCAAATTTAATTATGAAAAATCAAAGATTTTTCAAATTTTGAGCTGTCGATCGCAAAGGAGGTACGTTCTCTAGTTTCTCAATGAGAGAATCTCTCG
>JANKYF010199732.1:0-10006 GCA_029829435.1 Erythroxylum hondense | reverse complement strand
TTTCACGTAGAGTTTTATCTCTGCATGGAAAGCTCTTCTGCTGACGGGCTGTGAGGGAGGTGCATCGGGCTTGGGCCAGGCTTTTGGGCTCGACGTGGATGTGGGACTGAATCGATCGGCCCATAGCCCTGAGTGGTCGACCCAACCGCAACCCATGCAGACTCACGTAACGTAAACTCACTCCAGCACGCCCCAAGCTCCGCTCCGCAAGGTGCCATGTCCACGACAATGGTGCAATCCTTCGCAGGAGTCCTCCAACAAGCCTTCTCCCAGTCTCCCTCTCTGACTGAACATGCAGGAATCCAACCCCAACCTTTGGGGGCTGCTCAAACCATCGATGAACATTCGGGTTTGAGCGCTCTTGCGCAGGTCCCTGCGGAGGGGGTGGTGATGACATCTTCCGATCAACAGCAGAGACCCGCTGGCATGGATGTGGACCCGTCCCGGGTGCTTGAGCATGAACCCATGCCTGGCATGGCTATGGAGGTCGTCGGGGCCCCGCAGGAGGGTGGTCCAGCCCAGTAGGGCTGTCTGGTTGGACCTTTCTTCCTTACTCTTTTATGATGATTAGTGCACCTATTATCAGTTGGAATTGTCGAGGGGCAGGTAAGAAGGATTTTCTTCCCACTGTTAAAGAACTCCAGTGAACACATAAACCGGTTTTGCTGATCCTGGTTGAAACTCAACTTTCGGGCGCCCGCGCTGAGAAAGTCTCGTGACATTTAGGCTTTGATAAGGTCGAGTGGGTAGACCCAGTTGGCCAGGCGGGGGGCATTTGGGCCCTCTGGCAATCCGCTTTTACTCGCATCTCTGTCTTACACTCTCACCGCCAATGTCTATCCTTGGTGGTTCATGATCCGCGGGGCCACGATTGGATATGCTCGACCGTTTATGCGAGCCCTGTTCCCTCAGTTAACACAACTTTGTGGAATTATCTTACTATATTGAGTGAGGACGTGAGTATGTCGTGGCTCGTTATAGGGGATTTTAACGACTACTTGCATCCGTCAGAAAAAAGGGGAGGCACCTTTGATTAGAGTCGTGCTCGTCTTTTCCAATCTCGGCTAGGGGTTGTGGTCTTTGTGATCTGGGCTTCCAGGGCTCTCCATATACTTTTGCCAGGAAAACTCAGGGCCGGTTCTCTGCCCATGTATGCCTAGATCGCGCCCTTTGTAATGTAGCATGGCAGACTCGCTTCCCCGAGGCCTCTATGTCTCACTTACCACGCACGGTCTCGGACCACAACGCTCTACTGCTCACTCTCCGTACCCGTCTTCCTCCTCCAGCTTCCAGACCCTTTCATTTCCAGGCTGCTTGGTTCTTGCATGACGATTTCCCTCGAATAGTGCTCGAGGTGTGGGATCCGCATCGTCATTGTGTCCCCGCAGCCATCCAAGTGGTTACTGCTGCTGCCACTGAATTTAATATCACAGTCTTTGGTAACATATTCCGGAGGAAGCGACACCTCTTGGCTAGATTGCAGGGCATCCAACGTTATTTGTCTACGCGTCACTCTGATTTCTTGGTGAACCTTAAGGAACAACTCTCGGCGGAGTATAGTCAAGTGCTTCGTCAAGAGGAACTTCTCTAGTTTCAAAAGTCCCGAGTGCAATGGATCCAAACGAGGGATAAAGCCACAAAATTTTTCCACGCTACTACCCTCCTTCGCTGCCAAAGAAATCGTATTGAACGCCTGCACCTTCGATTAGGCGTCTGGACTTCTGACAGGGATGCTATTAAGCACGAGGTTCTCTCGTTCTTCAAGGAGTTTTTTTGTACCACTGTAGGCTGAACTCATACTCCATTTCCGGGTGCTCATGGTGCTTTATCAGCATAGGCTAGTGCGAGGTTACTTCGACCAGTTGATCCGGTGGAGGTATTACAGGTCGTTAAAGCCATGAAACCTTATAAAAGCCCTGGCCTCGATGGTCTCCAGCCTCTCTTCTTTCAAACTTTCTGGCCAATTATGGGGGAGTCTGTTGTCCGCATGGTCCAGCACGCCTTTTCTAGTGGCGAGGTGCCTCCCCACATTTCTGATACTCTCATTGTCCTTATCGCCAAAGAGGACAACCCGGTCTCCATTACCCAATACCGCCCAATCAGCCTGTGCAACGTTATTTACAAGATCCTCACAAAGGTGATTGTTAATCGGATACGTCCCTTTCTTGATGCATTGATTAATCCTGTCCAGGCTGAGTTTATCCTTGGGCGTAAGGCTGCCGACAACATCCTGATAGCTCAAGAAGTAGTTCACGTGATTAAACAGCTACGGAAGGGGGGATTGGCTGTTAAAATCGACTTGGCCAAGGCTTATGACCGAGTTGACTGGGAGTTTCTTCATCAGGTGTTACTGGATTTTGGTTTCCCCAATCCTTTTATCCAATTGATTATGGCTTGTGTCACTGGCTCGACGCTTTCTATTGTTTGGAATGGTCAGCGATTACGCCTTCAAGCCTAGGCGTGGACTTCGGCAAGGCGATCCTTTATCGCCGTATCTATTTGTTTTATGTATGGAGCACCTTTCTGGGAGGATTGTCAAGAAAGTTGATGATGGTCACTGGAAACCTATAGGTACCTCTGCCCATGGACCTTCCATTTCTCATCTACTCTTCGCTGATGACGTCCTTCTCTTTGCCCATGCCTTCCGGAGACAAGCTAGAGTGATGCATCTTACTATGGATGAGTTTTGCCAAGCTTCAGGGATGCAAATTAATCCTAACAAGTCTAAGGCTTTTATCCCCTCCCAGGTTCACTGGAGGTTGCAGGCCAGGATCACTTCTATTTTGGATCTCCCTCCATCTCACCAATTGGAAACATATCTTAGTGTATCTTTATGTACTCGGCGATTGACAAAGGCAGCCTACGCTGGCATTATTGACAAGATTTCTTCTCTCCTGACCGGTTGGTAGAGCAAGCTCTTGAACAAAGCGGGCCGCGCTACTCTGATCTAGGACACCATCACTTCGATTCCTATTTATGCTATGCAGTCCACTTGGCTTCCTCGGGCCATCTTTGATGACATTGATAAAGCAACGCGAGGCTTTCTCTGGGGTTGACTCGGTACCCTCAAAGGGGTACATCTCCTACCCTGGCATACAGTTACCACCCCGAAGAATTGCGGTGGCTTAGGTGTGAGACAAGCTCGAGATTCCAATATCGCTCTCCTTGGCAAGATGTGTTGGGATATCTGTATGACACGCAACAGCCTTTGGGTGCAGGTCCTCTGGTCTCGTTATCTGATTGGTCGAGACGTCCTGGACTATCATCCTCCACCGTCCGCTTCCACGGCTTGGAAGGGCCTCATGAAGGCTATGACTCTCCTTAAAGACGACTTTGGGTGGAGGATCGGTGATGGGGCTAGCATAAATGTCTGGCATGATCGTTGGCTTTTTGATGGCCCCCTTGCTTCTGTCATTAGTCACGTCCCGGCACATCTCGGACCTCCGAGTGGCTGATCTATTATCCTCATTGTCTGAGTGGAATTTGTCTCCTCTCGAAGGCATTGTTCTCCCCGAATATTGCCACCGCATCTTGGCAATACCCCGCCCGCTCTCGAATCATGGCCCGGATCGCCTTATCTGGTATGGTAGCAGTCAAGGTGTGTATACAGCTAGGGGCGGGTATGACTTCATCACATCAATTCCATCTGTGGATGGTCCCATAGGCTGGAAATGGATCTAGTCTCTCCAAGCCGCTCAGAAACATAAAGTCTTCTTATGGCTAGCCACCTGGAATCGCCTGCTCACAAATGAAGTACGCTTCGCTCGAGGTTTATGTCCATCCTCATTATGTGGACGGTGTGGAGCCTATCGGGAAACTGTGCTTCACTTACTCTGGGACTGCACTTATGCCAGGTGTGTATGGGACAACGCTCGCGACTTCTCGCACGATGCCTTTTACGGAGAGCAACAAACGCATAGGTGGCTTCTCCTTCATTGTGCCCCACATGATAGGGATGTGCACAACTCATGGTGGTTCATTAATACGTGCTGGGTCATTTGGCGATCCAGAAATAAGTTTGTCATTGAGGGTGTGCAAACCTTATGTCTGGCGCAACTTCGCCAGATCCATTTGCTAGTTAGAGATTCAGAGGCTGCTTTTGCTTATTAGCACCGTGGGCGGCTCCAATCCTAGGGCCCGACTCTGGTTTCTTGGGCCCCTCCCCCTGCTCAATGGTTGAAGCTTAACGTCGATGGCAGTGTCATCAGTAGTTCTGGACAAGCGGATATTGGTGGGTTGCTTAGGGATTGTCTTGGTAACTAGGTCGTGGGTTTCTCTTGCTATGTTGGGATTACCACTATCTTAACAGCCGAACTCATGGCCCTCCGATTCGGTCTCGCCTTTGCACGCGACTATCAGTGTGATGTCCTTGTCGTGAAATCTGACTCTGTGGATGCGTTACGCTGCTTAGCCTCCCCCCGGATGTCCTGACATTCCATCCCCTTGCCTGCTTGATAGCTGACATTCGATCTCAACTCGTTGCCCTACCGACCTTTACTATCGTCCATGTTTTTCGTGAAGGTAACCAATGTGTTGATTTTTTAGCTCGATTGGGCTCGGGTACAGTACCTAGTGAGTGCGTGTAGCCTACTCCTCCACCTGGCTTGCTCTATTTGTTGCGCGTCGATGCTCAAGTCATTGGCTTTCTTCGTACCTAGCCGTTGATTTTTGCATCTTCTGTACCAAAAAAAAAGTGGTTAGCAACTTTAAGGGTGATGGAAGACAGATTGGAAGAAACCTACAATGACATCAACATAAATGGGAAGAAGATTGTATTGAAGGAAGATCCTAGCTTAAGGCCTTGGTGTCTTTTAAATCCTTGGTAAAAACCTTCCATCAAGAGGAGGGTTTATTTCTAAAATTGCATCATTGGGTAAGAAGAGTTCAATGAAGTAGAGGTGATTGGTCCAGGGATTCAGGGGGTATTTTCAGATTTTTTGGATGTGTTTCAAACACCCACTGAATTGCCACCAGAACGCAGCCATGACACATGCCATCATGTTGAAAGAGGAGCAGAACCTATCAATGTTTGACCTTACCAATATCCACACATACACAAGATCAAGATAAAGAAATTAGCGTTTGAAATGTTAAATACGGGAATCATTATACTGCAACAACCCCTTGTCGAGACTTGTGTTATTAGTAAAAAAGAGGGGTAGAATTGGTGTTTCCAAGAGGACTATCGAGTTTTGAACAAAATATGAGCAAGAATGACAGATTTAATATTCTGCCATCGATACTGTAAGGAAGAAGAGGCAACGCAATAGCTGAAAGAATTTTCTCTTCATATATTTCACGTGTACAGTGATTCTTTGTATATATGTAAAGAAGAAAAAAATAAAAAATGAAGATATTTACACCTCACCAAAGAAAGTTCTAGAATCTTTACATCAAAACAGAGCATAACCAACTTAACATCCATGCAAAAAATAAGAATGAAAAATGCTTGTTTAAAAAACTTTCACATTTCAACATCCCCTCCTCAAGTTAAAGCCTAATAGCAATCGCAAAGGCCTAACTTGGATACTAGATTGATAAATAATAGAGCATTGAGAACCTTTGTGAAAGAATTTGCCAATTGTTGAGATGAAGAAATGTTTCTTGGTGAAATGAAACCCAGCTGGAACTGTTCCCTTACAATGTGACAGTCAATGTCCAAGTATTTGGTTCTTTCGTGGAAAACTGGATTGGCAGTTATATGTAATGTAACCTGATTGCCACAGTGAAGGAGCATAGGAAGTCATTTTGGAATTTGAAAATCTCTCAGAATATAAGATATCCACTGTAGCTCACCCACTGTTGACGCCATGGATCTATATTCTGCTTCAGTTGAGGATTTCGATACTGTAGTTTGCTTCTTTGTTTTCCAGCTAATAAGAGAGCTTCCCAGAAATATGCAGTACCCTGTTAGTGATTTTCTACTGTCTACACAATATCCCCAATCTGCATCACAATAGGCCTCTAGTCTTAAAGAGTTGTTTGCTGGAAAATACAGCCCTAAGGAGGGTCTGTTCTTGATGTATCTCAAAACATGCAAAGCGTTTTTTAAATGTAGCTGTCTGGGATCATGTACATACTAACTAAGTTGTTGTATAACATGATCCAAATCAAGTCTTGTATATCCCAAGTAAAGTAATCTTCCCACCAACTTTCAGTATGAATACGGATCTTCTATCTTCGGACCATCATCAATACTCATCTTATACCCCTTCATTAATGGTGTAGTAGTAGGTTTACTTCCCATTAACCCTGCATCATCGATTAAGTCCAGAGCACATTTTCTCTGGTTAATGTAAATACAGTTTTCAGATCTTGTGATCTCTAAACCAAGGAAGTATCTTGCATGTTGAAGATCTTTGATGGTAAACTTATCATGCAGAAATGATTTTACTACTGCAATCTCTCCTCTTCAGAATTTCCTGTAATCAAAACATCATCCACATACACCAGCAATGCTAGAAATATACTGGATTTAGAAAGGATAAAAAGGCAATTATCATGATATGATTATTTAAAACAATACTCCTGCAGTTTCATCATCATTTTTGTGTTCCATTGTCTAGATGCTTGTTTGAGGCCATACAATGATTTCCTTAATTTACAAACTTGAGTTGGTTTAACTTTATTGTATCCTTCTGGTAACACCATAAACACCTCTTCATCCAAATAACCATGTAAGAATGCATTGTTAATATCAAGTTGGTGAAGGCTCCATGACTTTGATGCGGCAATGGCAAAAAAAGTTCTGATAGTTACTACCTTAGCCACAGGTGAAAAACTCTCATGGAAATTTACTCCTTCAATTTGATTGTACCCTTTTGCTACCAATCTTGCCTTGAATCTGTCAATTTTTCCATTTTCCTTTAGTTTCACTTTGAAGATCCATTTGCATCCTATAGGCCTCTTTTCTTCAGGTAAATCATTGATGTCCCATGTTCTGTTCTTTTCTAAAGCCTCAATTTCTTGATTCGTAGCCTTCACCCATCTAGTATGACATTGGCTCTTGCACTTCGGACAAATTTTCAACAAAACATATATGTGCATCTGATATGTGTTTCGATATAGTGTATGGATAGGTAAGAGGAGTGTATTTGGTAGGTTTACTAATATGTATGGGTCTTTGGTGGTTTGATATAACATGTTCAACACTTGACACGTAGTCATTCATCCAAATTGGAGCCTTTTTAATTCTTGTACTGTGTCTAATGGGAACTGCTTCGGGTATGGATATAGGTTAGGATGAATTGCTAGTTTGCAGCTGATCCTCATCATCCTCAATTTCTGTTTGTGTATGCTCAATAGGATTATCACATATGGCATCCTCCTCTATAAATTCGTTTATGCTGTTAGGTATAATTGTTAATGGAATTTGAGTGTTTGGGTTTGTAATGATGTGGTCCTCCTTCGTTGCAAAGGGATAAATATGTTCATGAAAAATGACATCCCTAGAAACAACCAATTTTCTGTTGTCTAGATCATAAAGCTTAAAACCCTTTTGCCCTGGTGAATGCCCCAAGAAAACACCCCTAAAAGCTCTCGGTGAAAACTTGTCTTTGTAAGGTAAAGTGTTTGTAGTAAAGCACAGACATCCGAAGCATTTGAGGTTGTCATACCTTTTGTGCAAAATTTCATAGGGTGTTTTCCAATTTAGGACAGCTGTAGGTAATCGGTTTAGAAGAAAAGTGGCATGTAAAATGGCTTCCTCCCATAATTTTATCGAAATTTTAGATTGAAACATCAAGGATCTTGTTAATTGAAGTATGGATCTATGTCTTCTTTCTATTATCCCATTTTTCTGAGGTGTGTATACACAGATTTTTTTATGTATTACTCCAAAGTCTTTAAGAATCTGCTGGCACTTCTCTCCCACAAATTCTAAGTCATTATCAATTCTAGTTCTCTTGACTGATTTCTTAAACTGATTCTTAGCCATGACAATAAAATTCTTCAAAATAGATGTGGTTTGACTCTTATGTTTCATCAAAAAATTCCACGTACACCTACTTAAATCGTCAACCACAGTAAGGAAATAATGTGCTCTTGTCATGCTAGAATATTTATATGGTCCCCATATGTCAACGTGAATCAACTCAAGAATATCATCTGCATTGTTACTGCTATGTGTAAAAGGTAGTCTAGTATGTTTTACAAAAGGGCAAATATTGCATTCAAGAGAAGTTTCAATCTCATTCATAAAAGGTTAAAGGATGCCCCAACCTTTGATGCCAAGTAAGAATATTGACATTAACTACATTATTTATGCAGTAAACATTTTCTCTACTAGGTACTGAATTAAGAAAATTCCAGTATCTATGGATAACTTCGGGAGTGCATGAACTGGCATCAAGAATATATAGGTTTCCTTTCACCTTGCCCACTCCAAGGACTTTATTAGTCTTCATGTCCTGAAAAATGCAAAACTTAGAATAAAAACTACAGCACAAGAATTCCCTCTCTGTTAGTTTCCTAACTGACAGTAGGTTGTGTTTGAAATCAGGGATATATAAACCATTTTCCAATTTGATGTTGTTATGAATAATCACATCACCGTGAGAGCGAACTTGTTTGATAGTTCCTTCAGGTAAATAGACAAGGAATTTTCTAGTCAAGGTTTTCTGTGAAGTAAAAGAATGTTTAAATGCACATATATGGTTAGTTGCACTAGTGTCTACAATCCATTCATCTTTAAATTTACCAGGTGTAGGTGCCAGAACAGAATTACCTGCAAAATCTTCAATCTGTGCAAAAATTGACTTGTTCTATTGGTGCCATTTACTTCCCCTTCAGAATTATGATGATTTCTAGTTGAAGCATTTCAGTGACTACTGGTGGGCACTGCATAGCTGAAGCCTTCGTATTATCACTAGAGTTATCCTCAAAAGGGCTGTTGACCATATTAACTCGTCCCTTCGGAGCTATCGGTCTATTCTTCCTTAATTGTTTATACCAATCTGGATATCCATGGAGCTTGAAGCACGTATCCTTGGTGTGTCCTCCACCTTTACAATATTCATAGTTTCTATCATCCTTCTTCTGCAATTCCCTTTTCTTATAAAAAGTAATTTTATTTGCGTTATCTCCAAAACATGTTCCTTTAATCATCATGGCACTTGTTTCAGTATTTTTTGCAAAGTACGTTTGTACATTCTTCTGCTTGTCTATTCTCAGTATCATTGAATAAGCTTTGTTGACTGAAGGCATAGGTTGTAGAACCAAGATTTGGTTCCTAACATTGTCATAGCTTTCATTTAAACCCATAAGAAATTGAATAAGTTTGGTCTGAGATATAATATCCAGAAAGTTTTCAGCAGCATTACAAGTACAATTTCTCATCGCACCACACGAACATTAAGGAATGGATTGAAGGACATTCATCTGTTCCCATAATTTTTCATCTTACTATAATACATGAAAACAGAGGAATTGCCTTGCTCCATAGAAGAGATCTGCCTTTGGATTTGGTAGATTTTAGGGCCATTACTTTCACCAAACTGCTCTTCTAGTTCTTGCTAAAGTTTTTCTAGCTGAGGTAGAGTAGATAAAAGTTTCGGCTACGTCCTTCTGCATTGAACTGATTATCCACGAGCTGACCATTTCATCCACCCTTCTCCATTTCGAGCGAGTGGGTTCATCCGTTGGTTCCACTAATGTTGGGTCCCGATTCTCAGAACCGGACCCAACCGAAAAAATGGAAAACAAAAAACGAAAACAAAGTGGTGAATAGAAATCGGAACGGCATCAAAGTGAAACAAATACAAAAGCGAATACAAAGTGTCGGAAACGAAAGAACGGAGATCATACATCGAAAGAATCGAACGGACAAAACTAAAACCGCAAATCGGATCAGAACGAAAGAACAAATAACAAAGAGAAACGAATCGAATAATCGAATCGGAAGCAAACAAACGGTTTGATCAAATCGAAAATCACATTCTGACATCCTAAGCGTGTACTTTAGAAAACTTATCACGTTGGAAACTCTAAGACTAAACCATCTTTCATT
>JANKYF010199727.1:0-10006 GCA_029829435.1 Erythroxylum hondense | reverse complement strand
AAGATGCATAAAACGTCACGAAAATGCACATTCTGCGATGTTTTTTGGAAATTTGCATAAAACGTCACAAAAATGCACATTCTGCGACATTTTTTTAAAATGTGCAAAAATCGTCATGAAATTATGCACATTTCCAAAACTACAAACAAAAATGCACATCACATAAAAATGTGCATAAAACGTCAAAAAAATGTGCATTTTTTGGTTATGGACATAACACGTTTTATGCACGTCACAAAAATGCACATTGACATTCTGTGCATAAAATGTCACGAAAAGTCACATTCTACGACATTTTTTAAACGTGCATAGAAAGTCACGAAAATGTACATTCAAAAAACGAACTTAAAACGTCACGAGAATGCACATTCTGTGATCTTTTTTTGGAAACATGCGTAAAACGTCCCATAAATGCACGTTCTGTGGCATTTTTTGGAAACGTCCATAAAAGGTCACGAAAATGCACATTCAAAAAATGTGCATAAAATGTCATTCTGTCATGAAAAAAAGTTCTGTGCATGAAATGCACATTAAAAAAACATGTCGATTTATGCACATTTTGGAAACGTGCATAACAAATGCACATAATTTTGCGCATTTTTTGGAAACTACAGAATGTGCATAAATCGACATGTTTTTTGAATGTGCATTTTCGTAACGTTTTATGCATGTTATAAACATGCGTTTTCGTAATGTCAGAACGCATCATCCAATTCTAACTCTAAAGTCCTCAAATAATTAACTTTCATGAAAATGTTCATTTGGGTGACATTTTTTGGAAACGTGCATAAAATGTCACAAAATTGCGCATTAAAAAACGTGCATAAAATGTCACAAAAATGTACATTCTATGATGTTTTTTGAAAACGTGCATAAAACGTCACGAAAATGTACAATAAAAAAAGTGCATAAAACGTCAAAAAAATGCACATTCCACAAGAATTTTTGGAAACGTTTTATGCTCATTATGTGACATTTTTGTGACGTTTTATGCACGTTTCCAAAAAATGTCACAGAATGCACATTTTTGCGACATTTATGCACGTCTCCAAAAAAAATCACCGAAAGTGCATTTTTATGACGTTTATGCAAGTTTACAAAAAACGTCACAAAATTCTAATGGTTTAAAAAAATCAAAGAATGTGACATTTTTTGACATTTTCAAAATGAAAACGTGCATTTTACTGACTTTTTTGAAAACGTGCATAAAATGTCATGAAAATGCACAATCAAAAAATGTGCATAAAATACCACCAAAAAGGACATTCAGTGACTTTTTTTGGAAACATGCATAAAATGTCCCGAAAATACACAATCAAAAAACGTTCATAAAATGTCACAAAAATGCACATTCTGTAACATTTTTTGGAAACATGCGTAAAACATCACAAAAATGCACATTCTGTGACTTTTTTTGGAAACATTCGTAAAACATTATCAAAACGCAATTTAAAAAAACATGCATAAAACATCACGAAAATGCTAATTCTATGACATTTTTTGAAAACGTGCATAAAACATCGAAAAAATGCATTGTGACGTTTTTTGGAAACGTGCATAAAAAGTCACAAAAATGCACATTCTGTGATATTTTTTGGAAACGTGCATAAAACGTCAAAAAAATGGAAATTCAAAAACGTGCATAAAATGTCACGAAAAGTCACATTCTACGACATTTTTTGGAAACGTGCATAAAACGTCACAAAAATGCACATACAAAAAACTTGCATAAAACGCCATAAAAATGCACATTATGTGACGTTTTTGGAAACGTGCATAAAGCGTCGAAAAAATGCACATTCTGTGACTCTTTTTGGAAACGTGCATAAAAAGTCACAAAAATGCGCATTCTCGGGCATTTTTTGGAAACGTGCATAAAATGTTGTAAAAATGTAAATTCAAAAAACGTGCATAAAACGTCACGAAAATGCACATTTTGTCATATTTTTTGGAAACATGCACAAAATATCTCGAAAATGCACATTAAAAAACGTGCATAAAACATCACAAAAATGCACATTCTGTGATGTTTTTTGGAAACGTGCATAAACGTCAAAAAAATGCACATTCTGTGACATTTTTTGGAATTGTGCATAAAACGTGACAAAAATGCACATTCCAAAAATGTTCATATAATGTCAGGAAAATGCATACTCTGCGACATTTTTTGGAAATGTGCATGAAACATCGACATTTTTTGGAAACATGCATAAAATGTCACGAAAATGCACAATCAAAAAATTTACATAAAACGTCACGAAAATTCACAATCAAAAAATGTGCATAAAACGTCACGAAAATGCACATTCAAGAATGGTGCATAATCGTCACAAAAATGCACATAAATGCACATTCAAAAAACGTGCATAAAACATCACAAAAATGCACATTCTGCGACATTTTTTGGAAACGTGCATAAAACGTCACGAAAATGCACATTCTGTGACGTTTTTTGGAAACGTGCATAAAACGTCATGAAAATGTGCATTCAAAAAATGTGCATAAAACATCATGAAAATGCGTATTTTGTGACATTTTTTTGAAAACGTGCATAAAACGTCATAAAAAGCACATTCTGTGACATTTTTTGAAAACGTGCATAAAAAGTCACGGAAATGCACATTCAAAAAATGTGCAAAAAACGTCATGAAAATGAACATGCTGTGACGTTCGGAAATGTGTATAAAACGTCTCAAAGATGCACATTAAAAAACGTACATAAAACGTCACAAGAATGCACATTTTGCGACATTTTTTGGAAACGTGCATGAAACATCACAAAAATGCACACTAAAAAATGTGCGTAAAACGTCACAAAAATGCACATTCTATGATGTTTTCAGGAAACCTGCAGAAAACGTCACAAAAATGCGCATTCTGGGACTTTTTTTGGAAATGTGTAGAAAACGTCACGAAAATGCACAATAAAAAATGTGCATAAAACATCACGAAAATGCACATTCTATGACATTTTTTGAAAAAGTGCATAAAATGTCACGAAACTGCACAGTCTGTGACGTTTTTTGAAAACATGGATAAAATGTCTTGAAAATGCACATAAAACGTGGATAAAATGTACATAAAACCTGCATAAAATGTACTTAAAACGTGCATAAAATGCACATTCTATGACCTTTTTTTGAAATATGCGTAAAACGTCAAAAAAATACACATTCAAAAAAAGTGCATAAAACGTCACGAAAATGCACATTCTGTGATGTTTTTTTGAAACGTGCATAAAACATCACGAAAATGCACATTCAAAAAATGTGCATAAATGTCAAGAAAACGCACATTCTGCGACATTTTTTTAAAATGTGCATCAAATGTCACATTCTTTCATTTTCGTGAAACGTGTATAAAACATCACAAAAATACGCAATCAGAAAACATGCATAAAACATCATAAAAATGCACATTCTGGGATGTTTTTGGAAACGTGCAAAAAATGTCACGATAATGCACAACCAAAAATGTGCATAAAACGTCACAAAAATGCACATTCTGTGACATTTATTGGAAACGTGCATAAAACGTCACGATAATGCACATTTAAAAAAGTGCATAAAACGTAACAAAAATGCACATTTTGTGACATTTTTTTGCAAGCGTGCATAAAACGTCAATAAATGCACATTCGGTGATGTTTTTTGAAAGGGTGCATAAATGTCACGAAAATGCACATTCTGCGACGTTTGTTGAAAACGCAAATAAAACATCATGAAAATGCCCATTCTGTGATGTTTTTTGAAAACGTGCATAAAACGTCACTAAAATGCACATTCTGCGACGTTTTTTGGAAATTTGCATAAAACGTCACAAAAATGCACATTCTGCGACATTTTTTTAATATAGGCACCAAACGTCAAAAAAGTCACATTCTACGATTTTTTGGAAACGTGTATAAAAATTCACAAAAATGTGCAATCAGAAAACGTGCATAACACATCACGAAAATGCACATTCTGGGACGTTTTTTGGAAACATGCAAAAAACGTCACGATAATGCACAATCAATAATTTGCATAAAACATCACAAAAATGCATATTCTGTGACGTTTATTGGAAACGTTCATAAAAAATCACAAAAATGCACTTTAAAAAAATTGCATAAAACGTCATGAAAATGCACATTCTCACATTTTTTTGGAAACGTGCATAAAACGACAAAAAATGAACATTCTGTGACGCTTTTTTGAAAAGGTGCATAAATCTGACGAAAATGCACATTCTGCGACGTTTTTTGAAAATGCGCATAAAACGTCACGAAAATGCACATTCAAAGAAGATGCATAAAATGTCACGAAAATGCACATTCTGCGACGTTTTTTGAAAATTTGCATAAAACGTCACAAAAATGCACATTCTGCGACATTTTTTTAAAACGTGCATCAAACGTTAAAAAAAGTCACATTCTGCAATTTTTTTGAAATGTGTAAAACGTCACAAAAATGCGCAATCAGAAAATGTGCATAAAACGTCACCAAAATGCAAATTTTGGGACTTTTTTGGAAACATGCAAAAAACGTAATGATAATGCGCAATCAAGAATGTGCATAAAACATCACAAAAATGCATATTCTATGACTTTTATTGGAAACGTGCGTAAAACGTCAGAAAAATGCACATTAAAAAAGTGCATAAACGTCATGAAAATGCACATTCTGTGACATTTTTTGAAAACATGCATAAAACGTCAAAAAATGCACATTATGTGATGTTTTTTGAAAAGGTGCATAAACGTCACAAAAATGCACATTTTGTGACGTTTTTTGAAAACGCGCATAAAACGTCACGAAAATGGACATTCAAAGAAGATGAATAAAACGTCACAAAATTGCAGATTCTGCGACATTTTATGAAAATTTGCATAAAACGTCACAAAAATGCATATTCTGTGACGTTTATTGGAAACGTGCATAAAACGTCACGATAATGCACATTTAAAAAAGTTCATAACACATCACAAAAATGCACATTCTGTGGCATTTTTTGGAAACGTTCATAAAACGTCAAAAAATGCACATTCTGTGATGTTTTTTGAAAAGTTGCATAAATGTCACGAAAATTCACATTCTGCGACATGTTTTGAAAACGTGTATAAAACATCACGAAAATGCCCATTCTGCGACGTTGTTTGAAAACGTGCATAAAACGTCACGAAAATGCACATTCAAAGAAGATGCATAAAATGTCACGAAAATGCACATTTTACGACGTTTTTTGGAAATTTGCATAAAACGTCACAAAAATGCACATTCTGTGACATTTTTTTTAAAACGTGCATCAAACGTCAAAAAAAGTAACATTCTGCGATTTTTTGGAAACGTGTATAAACGTCACAAAAATGCGCAATCAGAAAACATGCATAAAATGTCACAAAAATGCACTTTTTGGGACGTTTTTTGGAAACGTGCAAAAAAAGTCACGATAATGCACAACCAAGAATGTGCATAAAACTTCACAAAAAATGCATATTCTGCGACGCTTTTTAGAAACGTGCATAAAACATCACGAAAATTCACATTCTGTCACGTTTTTTGGTAACGCGCATATAACGTCATGAAAATAGACATTCAAAAAACGTGCATAAAACGTCACAAAAAAAACACATTTAGTGACATTTTTTGGATATGTGTATAGAACGTCACAAAAATGCACGTTCTGTGACATTTTTTGGAAACGTGCATAAAACGTCACGAAAATGCACATTCAAAAAGCGTGCATAAAATGTCACGAAAATGCACATTCAAAAAAGGTACATAAAACATCAGTAAAATGCACATTCTGTGACGTTTTTTGGAAATATGCATATAACGTCACAAAAATGCACATTCTATGACATTTTTAGAAACGTGCATAAAACATCACAAAAATGCACAATCAAAAAATGTGCATAAAACGTCACAAAAATGCGTATTCTATGATGTTTATTGGAGACGTTCATAAAACGTCACGAAAATGCACATTCTGGGTTGTTTTTTGAAAGTGTGCATAAAATATGCATAAAATGTCACGAAAATGCACAATCAAAAAATATGCATAAAACGTCACAAAAAAGCACATTTTGTGTCGTTTTTTGGAAACGTGCATAAAACGTCATGAAAATGTACATTCAAAAAAAGTGCATAAAACGTCACAAAAATGCACATTCTGTGACGTTTTTTGGAAACGTCACAAAAATACGTTTTTTGCGACATTTTTTTAAAACATCCAGAAAATGTCATAAAAATCCACATTCAAAAAAGTGCATAAAACATCACGACAATGCAAATTTAAAAAAATGCATAAAACGTCACGAAAATGAACATTCAAAAATCGTGCATAAAATGTCATGAGAATGGACTTTCTGTGACATTTTTTGGAAATGTGCAAAAAACGTCACGAAAATGCACATTAAAAGAAGGTGCATAAATGTTAAGAAAATGCACATTCTGCGACGTTTTTTGAAAACGTGCTTAAAATGTCCTGAAAATGCACATTCAAAAAGCGTGCATAAAACGTCACGACAATGCACATTCAAAAAAAGTACATATAATGTCGCAAAAATGCAGATTCAAAATCGTGTGTAAAATGCCACGAAAATGCACATTCGATGGCATTTTTTGGAAACGTGCAAAAATAGTTACGTAATTGCACATTCTACGATGTTTTTTGGAAGCGTGCATTAAACGTCACGAAAATACACATTTAAAAAACATCCATCAAAAGTGACGAAAATGCACATTCAAAAAACATGCATAAAATGTCACAAAAATGCACATTATGTGCCTTTTTTTTAAACGTGCATAAAACGTCACAAAAATGCACATTCTGTGACGTTTTTTGGAAACGTGCATAAAATGTCACGAAAATGCACAATCAAAAAATGTGCATAAAACGTCACGAAAATGCACATTCAAAAAACGTGCATAAAACGTCATGAAAATGGACATTCTGTGACATTTTTTGGAAATATGCATAAAACGTCACGAAAATGCACATTCAAAAAAGGTACATAAAACGTCGCGAAAATGAACATTCTACGACCTTTTTTTGAAAACGTGCTTAAAATATCACGAAAATGCACATTCAAAAAATGTGCATAAAACGTCAGGACAATGCATATTCAAAAAAGTGCATAAACGTCACAAAAATGCACATTAAAAAATGTGCTTAAAACGCCACGAAAATTCACATTCGGCGTCGTTTTTCAGAAACGTGCAAAAACCGTCAGTAAAATGCACATTCTGCAACGTTTTTTCAAAGCGTGCATAAGACGTGACGAAATTGCACATTAAAAAAACATGCATCAAAAGTGAGGAAAATGCACATTCTGTGACATTTTTTGAAACGTGCATAAAACGTGACAAAAAATGCACATTCAAAAAACATGCATAAAAAGTCACAAAAATGCACATTATGTTCATTTTTTTGAAACGTGCGTAAAAAGTCACGAAAATGCACATTCTGTGACGTTTTTTGGAAACGTGCATAAAATGTTACAAAAAAGCAAAATCAAAAAACGTGTATAAAACGTCACAAAAAAGCACATTATGTGATGTTTTTTGGAAACTTGCATAAAACGTCATAAAATGCACATTCTGTGACATTTTTTGGAGACGTGCATAAAACGTCACAAAAATGCACATTTTGTGTCTTTTTTTGGAAATGTACATGAAACATCAAGGAAATGCGCATTGAAAAAATGTGTGTAAAACGTCACGAAAATGCACATGCTGCGACAATTTTTGGAAACGTGCATTAAACGTTACGAAAATGGGCATTCAAAAAAGTGCATAAAACGTCACGATAATGTACATTCAAAAAAGTGCATAAAACGTCACAAAAATGCACAATCAAAAACGTGCGTAAAACGCCACGAAAATGCACATTCGGTGGCGTTTTTTGGAAATGTGCAAAAAACGTCACGAAAATGCACATTCGGTGGCGTTTTTTGGAAACGTGCAAAAAACGTCACGATAATGCACATTCTGCGATGTTTTTTGAAAGCGTGCATAAAACGTCATGAAAATGCATATTGAAAAAACATGCATCAAAAGTGACAAAAATACACATTCTGTGACGTTTTTTGGAAACGTGCATAAAACGTGACAAAAATGCACATTCAAAAAACATGCATAAAATGTCACAAAATTGCACATTATGTGCCTTTTTTTTTTTAAACGTGCATAAAACGTCACGAAAATGCACATTTTGTGACATTTTTTGGAAACGTGCAAAAAACGTCATGATAATGCACAATCAAAAATGTTCATAAAACGTCACAAAAATGCATATTCTGTGACGTTTATTTGAAACGTGCATAAATCGTCACGAAAATGCACATTCAAAAAAGTGCATAAAATGTCACAAAAATGCAAATACTGCGAAATTTTTTGGAAACGTGCAAAAAATGTGAAGAAAATGCACATTCAATAAATGCTTATAAAATGTCACAAAAATACACATTCTGTGACATTTTTGGAAACGTGCATAAAACGTCACGAAAATGCACAATTAAAAAATGAGCATAAAACATTATGAAAAAGCACATTTTGTGTCGTTTTTTGGAAACATGTGTAAAACGTCATGAAAATGCACATTCAAAAAACGTGCATAAAACGTCACAAAAATGCACATTCAGTGTCGTTTTTTTGGAAATGTCACAAAAATACGTTTTCTGCGACATTTTTTGAAAACGTGCAGAAAATTTCATAAAAATCCACGTTCAAAAAACGTGCATAAAACGTCACGACAATGCACATTCAAAAAACATGCATAAAATGTCACGAAAATGAACATTCAAAAATCGTGCATAAAACATCATAAGAATGGACTTTCTGTCACATTTTTTCGAAATGTGCATAAAACGTGAAGAAAATGCATATTCAAAAAAGATGCATAAATGTTAAGAAAATGCACATTCTGCAACAATTTTTGAAAACGTGCTTAAAATGTCCTGAAAATGCACATTCAAAAAACGTGCATAAAATGTCACGACCATGCACATTCAAAAAACGTGCATAAAATGTCACAAAAATGCACATTCAAAAACGTGCTTAAAAAGTCACAAAAATACACATTCAGCTGCATTTTTTGGAAACGTGCAAAAAATTTCACGAAAATGCACATTCAAAAAACGTGCATAAAACGTCATGACAATGGACATTCTGTGACATTTTTTAGAAATATGCATAAAAATCACGAAAAATGCACATTCAAAAAAGTACATAAAAATGTCACGAAAAAGTACATTCTGCGACGTTTTTTGAAAACGTGCTTAAACTGTCGCAAAAATGCACATTCAAAAAATGTGCATAAAATGTCATGACAATGAATATTAAAAAAAGTGCATAAAACGTCACAAAAATGGACATTCAAAAACGTGCTTAAAACGCCACGATAATTCAAACTCGGCGGCGTTTTTTGGAAACGTGCAAAAAACATAATGAAAATGCACATTCTGCGACATTTTTTGAAAGCGTGCATAAGACGTCACGAAAATGCACATTCAAAAAACATGCATCAAAAGTGAGGAAAATGCACATTCTGTGACATTGCTTGGAAACGTGACTAAAGATGCACATTCAAAAAACGTGCATAAAAAGTCAAAAAAATGCACATTATGTGCCTTTTATTTGAAACGTGCATAAAACGTCACGAAAATGCACAATCAAAAAACGTGCATAAAATGTCCTGGAAATGCACATTATGTGACGTTTTATGGAAACATGCGTAAAACATCACGAAAATGCACATTCTGTGACATTTTATGGAAACGTGCATAAAACGTCACAAAATTGCACATTCTGTGACATTTTTTGGAAACATGCATAAAACGTCTCAAAAATGCACATTCAAAAAATGTGCACAAAACGTCCCAAAAATCCACGTTTTAAGACGTTTTTTGGAAACGTGCATAAAACGTCACGAAAATGCACATTCAAAAAATGTGCATAAAATGTCACAAAAATGCACATTCTGTGACTTTTTTGGAAACATGCATAAAACGTCACGAAAATAT
>JANKYF010199659.1:0-10012 GCA_029829435.1 Erythroxylum hondense | reverse complement strand
TTTTTCCTTTGATTTCTTTTATTGCGTGATTAAAACAAAACCCCCTATTTTAATTCCGTTATTTGTGCCGTCTAAATTCGTAATTCCATAATCGTAAAATTCCTCGTGGGAACGATATCCGCTTATGCTACTACATTAATTTGTCTTAACGGAAGTTATTTCTTTTATATTTGATTGCAAGCGACAACATCACCAAATTTTAGCGCCGTTGTCGGGAAATTTTGACGGTTTATGTACGTGATGCCTTCAAACCAATCAAATAATTTACAGTACAATCCTGAGATTGAAAAGACAGCGAAAAGACAGCAGAAACAGACCAAACAACAAAAAGAAACGCAGAAGATGGATAGGATAGTTGCCAACCGCACTCTTCGCGAACTTGCCACACCAACTGACGAGCAACAACCCCGCTGCATCAATTTTTCAAATTTAGGTGATAATAATACTTTTGAATTAAAATCTGGACCAATTCACCGATTGCCTATTTTCAGGGGTTTACTAGGAGAAGATCCATACAAGCAACTGAAGGAATTTGATGTAGTTTGCATGGATATGAAGCCGACTAATGTGACGGAAGAGCATATTAAGCTGAGAGCTTTTCCGTTTTCTCTTAAAGATGATGCGCAAGATTGGTTATATTATTCAGCCGGAGGGAACGTGTAGACATGGGCTGAGATGAAGAGGCTTTTCTTCGAAAAGTATTTTCCAGCATCGGGAGCAGACAATATTCAGAAGGAGATTTGCGAAATTCATCAACATACGGGAGAAACCCTCTACGAATATTGGGAAAGATTCAAGAAATTATGCGCTAGTTTTCCACACCACCAGATAACTAAACAATTGTTAATTCAATATTTTTATGAAGGAATTTTGCTTTCTGACAGGAGCATGATTGACGCTGCAAGCGGTGGTGCCTTAGTCGACAAAATGCCAGCGATCGCAAGAGAATTGATCGCGAACATGGCCTCCAATACGCAACAGTTCAGAATCCGTCAGGTCATGGGTCAAATGGTGTGGATGAAGTTAGTGCGACCTCGTTGGAAAAGAGATTGGATGACCTCACTTCTTTGGTGCGATAGTTAGCAGTCACGAGAAAAGAAGCTAAGGTATGTGGTATATGCTCCATGTTAGGACATTCTACTGATTCATGTCCGATTTTGCAGGAAGAGAATGCGGAACAGGTGAATGCCATAGGTGGATTTGCTGGGCCAAATCAAAGGAAGTACAACCCATTCTCCGATACTTATAATCTGGGATGGCGCGATCATCCGAATTTGCGATATAGGAATCCTCAAGGGCAACAAGTACCCATGAATTTTCAGCCATATGGACAACCATACTTGCCGCGTCAAAATCCAAATATGACGTCAACTGCTGAATGTAAGTCTTCTTTAGAAGATATAGTGCATACTTTGACCACTAACACTTTGACGTTTCAGCGGAATACGGAAGCAAGTATTCGGAATTCGGAAAATCAACATAGGAATTTTGAGAATCAGTTAAGTCAAATTGCAGCTGCTGTCAACCGACTAGAAGCATAAAATTCTAGTAATTTTCCATCACAACTGGAGGTAAATCCTAGACAGAGCGCAAAGGCTATCACATTGCGGAGTGGTAGAGAATTACCGGAAGCAATTCTGAAAAATTCCAAAAGAGAAATAGAGGAAGAAATCACGCACCCACCTGAAGAGATGCAGAAAGTCATACAAAACAAGATGCTCCTACCTCCTTTTCCGAGTCAATTAGCAAAAGTGAAGAAGGAAGAACAAAAAAAGAAAATTTTGGAGACTTTCCAAAAGGTCCAAGTAAATATTCCTCTACTTGATGCCATTAAAAAGATTCTACGATATGCTAAATTCCTTAAGGAGCTTTGTACGTCAAAGAGGAAATTGAAATTCAATTAGAAAGTTCACTTAAGAGAAAACATTTCAGCCATCTTACAAAAGAAAAAGCTTCCACTGAAATGTCAAGATCCAGGTATGTTTACTATCCCGTGCCAAATTGGTAATTTGCGAATTGAAAGAGATATGTTAGATTTAGGTGCGTCCATAAATGTCATGCCATATGATGTGTATAAATCTTAGAATATTGGAACTTTTAAAGAAACTAACGTGGTAATTCAATTAGCGGATCGCTCAAATACTTACCTGAAAGGTGTGTTAGAGGACATATTGGTTCAAGTAAGAAACATGCTTTTTCTAGCTGATTTTTATATTTTACAGATGGGCACGGATGACACATCCTCTTCCATTCCTATTTTATTTGGAAGGTCGTTCGTGAAAACGATTAGGACCAAAATAGATGTTCACGATGGATCGTTAACTATGGAATTTGATGGTGACTTAATTAAATTCAATATTTATAATACCATGAAAATTTCAAATGATGAGCAATTTGTTGTCTCTGTAGATTTTGTTGATACTTGGGTGCAGGAGGATTGGATTTTGAAAGCTCAAGACACAGATAATGTTGAATTATTGAAGATTGCATCAATTGAGAATGGGGGTGAAGAATCTGCGTCAATTGGAGGAAACTAGCAGAATGTGTTATATTCACAAGGGGATGAGGAGTTTGCGTCATTTGGAGAAGTAAGGGGACAATTAAATAACACACAACATTGGCCAAAAAAGGAGCAATTAATGTTATCTAGTGAACCCAAAGAAGAAACGTCGCAGTGGAATGAGAATAAGGATTCGGTGGTGCTTGATAACAAAGTGGAAGCGTTATTTCACAAATTGAAGGAGACCAACCCACCACCCCTACAGCAACTCACGTTTGTGGACACATCCCAAGGAGTAGACAAGTTGCTGTCGTCATTGATTAGTCCACCATTAATAGAATTAAAAAGCTTGCCTAGTCATCTTAAATACATCTTTTTAGGTGAGAAAGATACATTGCCTTTGATTATTTCTAATCAACTTTCGGATGTGCAGGAAAGCCAGCTTATCAATGTTTTGAAGGCGCATAAAGAAGCTTTTGGTTGGACAATAGCTGATTTGAAGGGAATCAGTCCCACCATATGCATGAATTGAATTTTGATGGAAGACGAGGCGAAACAGATAAGGCAACCACAACGTCGTCTAAACCCACCCATGATGGAAGTGGTAAAGAAAGAGATTTTGAAGCTTCTTGACGCAGGCATTATTTATCCAATTTCAGATAGTAAGTGGGTAAGTCCAGTCCAGGTAGTACCATAGAAAACTGGTGTAACGGTAATTGAAAACAGCAATGGAGAGTTAATTCTGACTCGCGTCCAAAATGGTTGGCGGGTATGCATAGATTATAGGAAGCTTAATTCAGTAACTAGAAAAGATCACTTTTCGCTTCCTTTTATTGATCAGATGCTTGAAAGACTTGCTGGAAAATCTTACTATTATTGTCTAGATGGTTATTTAGGATATCATCAGATTTTGGTGGCACCAAAGGATCAGGAAAAGACGACCTTCATATGTCCATTCGGTACCTTCGCTTACCGACGAATGCCATTCGGATTATGTAACGCACCCGCAACATTCCAACGATGTATGGTAAGTATTTTCTCAAATCTTGTGGAAAATTGCTCGGAAATTTTTATGGATGATTTCACGGTATATAGGGAATCTTTTGAAGTATGCATTAGTAACCTTGAAAAAGTGCTCAAATGTTGCATTGAAACTAATCTGGTTTTAAATTACGAAAAGTGTCACTTCATGGTTAATCAAGGTATTATTTTAGGCCACACGGTTTCGTCTAAAGGAATTGAAGTTGGTAAAGCTAAGATAGATGTAATTCGATCTTTGTCTTACCTCACGAATGTGCGGGAAGTTCATTCTTTTCTTAGCCATGCAGGTTTTTATCGACGATTTATCAAGGACTTCTCCAAAATTGCGCAACCTATGTGTCAATTGCTTTAAAAAAATGTGAATTTTGATTTTGATGAACCATGCCGAAGAGCGTTTGATGAGCTGAAGGAGCGACTCACTACCACACCGATAATTCAACCACCTCGTTGGGACATACCTTTCGAATTGTTGTGCAACGCATCGGATTATGCCACAGGCGTTGTGTTGGGACAAAAAGTGGATAAGGTACCTCATGTCATTTATTATGCTTCTATGACACTTAATGATGCCCAGAAAAATTATTCCACAACGGAGAAGGAGTTTTTAGCGGTTATCTTTGGGTTGGAAAAGTTTCGGTCATATCTGCTTGGGACCAAAGTGATCATCTACTCTGACCATGCAGTGCTAAGGTACTTGGTAAAAAAGAAAGAAGCTAAGCCAAGATTGATTCGTTGGATATTACTGATCTAAGAATTTGATATGGAAATTCACGACAAGAGAGGAGTAGAGAATCTGGTGGCCGACCACTTAAGCCGAATCACATCAAGTACTACGCCTAATGTCCTTCACGACAGATTTCCATATGAGAGCCTTTTCGCAATTCAACAGGTAACCCCTTGGTATGCGGACATAGTGAACTTTTTAGTAACTAAGTCGTTACCTAGTGATATATCTAGACCTAAAAAAGATAAAATCAAGCGAGTGGCTAGATATTATGTGTGGGATGAACCTCACCTATAAAAATTTTGTTCTGATCAGATTGTTAGGCGATGCGTCACAGATGAGGAAATTTCATCTATTTTACAATTTTGTCATTCATCTGTGTGTGGGGGACATTTCGGTCCCAAAAGAACTGCTTGCAAAATTTTAGAATGTGGACTGTTTTGGTCTAAGTTATTTTACGACTCTTACATGTTTTGCAAGTCTTGCGATCGTTGTCAAAGAACAGGTAACTTGGGATCCAAGAATCAAATGCCATTGACGAACATTCTGGTATGTGAATTTTTTGATATTTGGGGAATAGACTTTATGGGTCCTTTCCCTTCCTCTTTTGGTAAGAATGACATCTTGTTGGCAGTAGACTACGTTTCAAAGTGGGTAGAAGCTAAGGCTACAATATCTGATGATGCTAAAATAGTGATTGACTTTGTTAGATCACATATTTTTGTCAGGTTTGGAATGCCTCGAGCCATCATAAGCGACCGAGGGAATCATTTTTGCAACAAGATTTTTGAAGCATTGATGAAAAGATGTGGCATTACGCACCGAATCTCTACCGCCTACCATCCGCAGACCAGTGGGCAAGCTGAGGTATCCAACATAGAGATCAAATCCATACTAGAAAAAGTGGTGAATCCAAACCGAAAGGATTGGAGCCTGCAATTGGATGATGCTTTATGGGCGTACTGGACTGCATACAAAACTCCTATAGGCTTGTCGCCTTATAGGTTAGTTTTCAGTAAGCCTTGTCATTTACCTGTGGAAATCGAACATTGAGCTTATTGGGCTGTGAAGCAACTAAATATGGATCAATTGGAGGTTAGTACCAGTAGGAAGTTACAATTGCAAGAATTAGAAGAGATTCGTAATGAGATGTATGAAAATTCGAAAATTTACAAGGAAAAAACTAAGGATTTTCATGATAGAATGATTTCTAGGAAACAGTTTTCCATTGGACAAAAAGTTCTTCTTTATCATTCAAAGCTTAAGTTATTTCTAGAAAAGTTACGATCTCGTTGGCTTTGCCCATTTATTGTTACTAACGTTTTTCCTCATGATGTTGTAGAAATTCAGAGTGTCGATACCTCTAAAGTATTTAAGGTCAATGGACACCGCCTAAAGCCATATTACGAAACTTCGTCGATCGAACAAGTGGAAGAAATAGATTTGGTACCCCCAACCTATTTCTGAATTGGTAAGTAACGGTACAGGTCCAGCTAATGACTTTAAAGAAGCATGTTCGGGGTAACCCGTAAATTGTTCAAGTTTGTCTATGTTATTTCTTTATCAATATTTATTTTCAGTCTTGTTGCATTTAGTCAGGGATTTCAATTTACAAATTTTTTAAGTCATTTTTATTTTTATTTTTATTTTTTATTTTCTGTCATGTTCATTTTTCTTTTTCTTTTTACATAAAATTACAAAAAAAAAATGATATTGTTTTCAGATCACCGCCCTCCCCTATTTGGTTTCCTCCCTTTTCTCTCTATTCTTCCCCATCTTCCACTACCGATTCTCCATCCCGCATTCACCCTACCTATCAATTTCACATAACCACTAAAACTCCACGCAATCCTCTTCCTCCACTACCCACTCACCCATTCCACCCTCTTCTGTTATTTTAGTGTTGCGTTAATCTCTATTTTGCAGGTAGTCTTCCACGCAATGAGCACAATAACCAGGAAACAAAGTGACTTCAGCAAGTTACCCACGCTCATACATTTTGTTGCTGATGTTTCGCCACCTTTCTAACACCACCAAACCACCTTGCGCCACATCCGCCAACACCTTGATCTCGACACCGCCAAACAGAGAAGCTTTCTTTAACTCTTTTCCTTTATTTTTTTATGCTTCTTTAACATTGCGGACAATGTTGGTTTACGTGTGGGGGAGGAATTGAGACTTTTGATGTGGCAAAATTTTTTGTTTTTGTGAATATTGTTGGTTTGTGTGGCTGTTTTTGTTGATTTTTATGCATGGAGTTGCATGTTGAGCCATGACACTTGGTCATATTAGTTTGGATGAGATTGAGGACATGCATGAAATTAATTTGGGCTAAGTAAGTTTTAATATGGAACATGTTGATTGATTGCAATAGCTAATCTCATAGACTTAGTCAAAATTCTGGCATCGGAGTGAGGAAGTAAATCGTGGAATTAAGATGAATTCTTAACATCAACCTGTGACCGAACTCTGAGCCAAAATGACATTATCTTTATGTCATATTATTTGTTTGAATTGTGTGATGCTCCTCTAGTTATGTTGCCTTCAGAACTTGCATGGAACCGGTTTGAATTTGCTTGATCATATGGACTATAGAAGTGATTAAGGCCTTCTTTGATTTACACCATTAGCCTAAAAATTGACCCACCTATTTAATTTCCCTTTGCAAACACTTTTGAGCCTTACCCTTTTTCTTCAATTTATCACCTCAAATTAAAACCAAAAACCCCATTAGCCTTTCCCCTTTTCACAAGTTGAATGAAGTATTGAGTAAATTGGGACTTTTGTTATACATTGTGTTCTGAGATATTTTTATAGGTACTTCTACTCAATTGTTGTTATTTTCTTTTATTTGCATTGTTTTCTTGTGTTCTTAGTGGATTCGGAAAAGAAAAAGGAAAAAGAACAAAATCAAAAAAAGAAAAGAAAAAAATTCAAAAGAAAAAAAAAAGAAAGAAAGAAAAATTCGAAAAAAAGAAGAAGAAAAAGAGTATGAGTAGTTGTCTTCTATGTCATATGTTTAGCTCAGAATCTGAAATTATGTGTCCCTTTTACTTGATGCTTTGTGAAAACTTGTGACGAAACTTTTATCATCTTTTTACCTCACCTGTGAACCTAGCCCCATTACAACCTTGCATAAAGTCCTCATGATCTATAAGCCTATGTGATTTGAATGAATGAGAATTGGTGAAACTGCAAGCCTATGGTAGTGAAACATGATAGAGTGAGATTTGAGCGAAACACCTTACCCACAAACACTTGAGTGAAAGAGCGAAATCCGTGAGAAGAATTCATTTAATTTCATGTTTGCTTTTGAACAAAGGTGCATTATTTTGACTTTGTTTATTTGCATTGGTGAAAGGCAATTATGATATGTGTTGCAAATTGAGTCTTACTAGCCCAAGTTGATGGATTGTGTGCACTTGATTTCTGAATGATGAATTGATTGAGTTTAATGGTTTGAAGTGTTGCTCGAGGGCGAGCAAAGGTTCGGTGTGGGGGACTAACACACACATCAAAAAGTGTCAACAAGGAACATAACAAATAGTAACACAATGGGAACAGCTCCCCTACACTTAAACAATACATTGTCCTCAATGAAAATGAAGCAAAAGCTTAAATGCAGATAAAGGCATGAAGAGACAAAAGGTAATGTTATTAGAAAGTCAAAGGAAAACAAAATAAGCTATCTATCTAAATGGCTCTCCTCCATACTCGTTAAGAAAAACAGTACATGCAAAACTCAAAAGTAAAGAAACAAGTGAAGGAGAGAGAGAACCTGATATTTATGGTAGTTTTTGGTTATCATGATAGAGCTTCAAGAGATGACCATTCACCTTGAGTCGTGTTCCAGTTTCTTCATGTACAAGCTCTACCATACCAAAGTTGTGCACCTTCGTGACCAAATACGGTCCATCCCAACGAGTATTGAAATTCTCATGTTTGAAAGCAAACCGAGCCTTGAATAATAGGACTTTATCTCCTTCCTTGAAGCTTTTCCTCTGAAGGATCTTATCATGCATCAATTTTGCCTTCTCCTTGTAGAGTCGAGAGTGTTCATATGCCTCTAACCTCAACTCTTCTAGCTCTTGAAGTTGCAGCTTCCTCTCCGTGCCGGAAGATTCTAAGTCCATATTGCATTGTTTAACTGCCCAATATGCTTTATGCTCCAGTTCCACAGGCAAATGGCAAGCCTTTCCATAAATCAAGCGATAAGGAGACATGCCTATTGGGGATTTATAAGCAGTCCGATATGCCCATAGTGCTTCCTCGAGGTGAAGGCTCCAATCCTTCTTTGATGGCTTCACAATTTTCTCCAAAATGTGCTTCACCTCTCTGTTTGAAACTTCAGCTTGTCCATTGGTTTGTGGGTGGTATGCAGTGGAGACTTTGTGAGTGACCCCAAATTTGGAAAATAGGTGATCAATGACTCTATTACAAAAATGTGTTCCCCTATCACTCACCACAGCTTTTGGTATGCCAAATCGACAAAAAATGTTGGACTTAAGAAACTTAGACACGGCTTGGGCATCATCTTTTCTAGTAGGAATGGCCTCTATCCATTTTGACACATAATCAACAGCTAAAAGGATGTACACAAAGCCAAAAGACGGAGGAAATGGACCCATGAAATCAATTCCCCAAACATCAAAAATTTCGCAAAATAAAAGAGGTTGCTGTGGCATTTCATGACGCTTCCCTAATCCTCCAAAACGTTGACATTTATCACATGACCGACAAAAGTTGAATGAATCCTTAAAAAGTGTAGGCCAATAAAAACCAGAATCAAGAATTTTCCTAGATGTTCTCCTTGCACTGAAATGACCACCACAAACCATGGAATGACAAGCTGAAATTATATCCTCACACTCTTCATGAGGCACACATTTTCTGATCACCTGGTCACTGCACATTCTCCACAGATAAGGGGCATCCCAAATGTAATGTCGAGCTTCACTCTTTAGCTTCTGAGTTTGTGCCTGAGACATAAAAGGAGGAGTGAGCCCAGACATTAGGTAATTAACAATGTGTGCATACCAAGGTTCTTTAATAATCGAAGCACACAAAACTGAATCAGGAAATGAATCACAGGTAAGTTCAGAAGAATCCACTCCCTGTGTGTCGTTTGGTAGCCTGCTCAAATGGTCGGCTACATGGTTTGCCGCTCCCGCTCGATCCTTAATCTCGATATCAAATTCTTGGAGTAGCAATGCCCACCGTATTAGCCTAGGCTTCGATTGTGGTTTCGTGAGGAGATACCGAACAGCTGCATGATCTGTAAAAATGGTAACATGTGAGTTTAACAGATATTGCCTAAATTTTTCCAAAGCAAAAACTATTGCAAACAGCTCTTTTTCAGTTGTTGTGTAGTTGATTTGAGCTGGATCCAATGTTTTCGAGGCATATGCGATAACTCTTGGTAGTTTCTCCTCTCGTTGACCCAACATAGCCCCTACAGCACAATTAGATGCATCACATGAAAGCTCAAAAGGTAAGTTCCAATCAGGAGCAACTAAAATAGGTGGAGAGATGAGCTTTGATTTCAGCATATTGAAGGCATTCTTGCAGGAATCATCAAATTCAAATTTTTCATCTTTTTGTAGAAGCTTGGAGAGAGGTAACGCAATTTTGCTGAAATCCTTTATGAAGCGCCTGTAAAATCCTGCATGGCCCAAAAATGATCTTATGTCACGAATACAAGCAGGGTAAGGCAAAGAAGATATAACCTCAATCTTAGCTTTATCTAC
>JANKYF010199652.1:0-10013 GCA_029829435.1 Erythroxylum hondense | reverse complement strand
GGAGTCCGTGAGGAGCTCCATGGCCACTAGCGGGCAGGCGGGAGAAGCCTATAATTTGACAGGTGCACCTATCACACATAAGGGACCACCACAAACCCAAACAAGCATGCATATCACATAATTCACACAATTCATAAACATTAGCCACAAATGGCTCTTGTAAATATTCACTTTCACATGATTTCCCAAAATGTCGTTTTTCCGAAATCAAGTATCCAAACTTTTTCACTTCACAAATCATTTCACAATTATTTCCAAAATGTAAAAACATCTCATACAAGTTCAAACCATCACAAAGAAATCATTTATACAACTTTATAAATCATTGGAAGCATTAGATGACATTTATTTCAAAACAATTTAGTAGCCTATTATCTCAATCATTAAAATACTACCCACCTTAGTTCCTTTAGCTAGGAGCTTGAACAATTGGCCTTTCCTTTCACTTCAATTCCCTCTCTTAACCTTCATCAAACATAAAATCCCATAGGAAGCATGAGATATTAAAAATTGGCCATTCTAAGGAGATGAAAACATGAGAATTAACCCATCTAACTTTACCCATACCTAACTTAAGCTATTTACACTAAAACCCATCCATAATTTCAAAAGAATTCATATTTTCTTACCTTTGGGATGAAACCCACGAAAATTCCCTTTTGCTTCAAATGGAAGCTTGATCCTTCTCCTTTCCTTTTCCCTTTTTCTTTCTAAAGCAAGATGAACTAAAACCCTAACCTTTCTTCTTCTCTCTTCTTCTCTCTTCTTCTTCTTCTTCTTCTTCTTCTCACCAACGAAAATCCCTTTTCTTTCCTTTCCTTTGAAATTTCGTAAGCCTCCCTTCTAAATGACTTAACTAGAAAGCTTTTTAAACTAAAAAAAAAACTAGGGCAAAACTACGTAGTTTCATTCTCCTTTACTCTCAATTGATCCACTCTTCTTTTTCCTTGTTAATTTCGTGTCTCTCCTTCACCATAAGACTAATCGTCATTTTTCTCCTTTCTCCTTCATTTAACTTAAGCTAAAAAGACAAATTAAGCCCTCCTTCTTAGCCTTTAACCTTAAAAACATAAGTAAACTTCCTAAATTGCCCTTACACCATCTTATGCCTTTAAATTCTAACAACTTACCAACATTCTAATTTTAAATAATCCCACCATTCAATTAATGTCTATTAACTAAGTACTAAAACTCCCAAATTATTCTAATTAAAATGAAATTAGCAAACTAATCCTCAAAATAAAATAAACATGCTTAATGAAAATCGGGGCCTAACAATAAGTGCTTCATTCCGCTCTAAATTCAACTCCACCTTTATAGCTCTCAAGTGAATTATGCTCGGTAACCTCAATAATTGAATATGAGCTATACTGCTATTCGACTTTCTACTCAATGCATCTTCCACTATATTAGCCTTCCTGGATGATACTCAATCGTACAATCATAATCTTTTAATAACTCTATCGATCTCTTCTGTCTTATGTTTAGTTCTTTCTGACCCAATAGATATCTCAAACCTTATGATTAGTGTATATCTGGAATGTCTCTCCATATAAATAATGTCTCCATATCTTTAGAGCAAAAATAACTACAGTAACTTCTAAGTCATGTATCGTATAGTTAATCTAGTGAGACCTTAGTTATCTCGATACATAGGCTATCACCTTGTCATACTGCATCAACACACATCCCAATCCTTGATGCGAAGCATCACCGTATACTATATATCCTCCAGTTTTTGATGGAATAATTAACATTGATGGTGTAGTCAACCGATGTTTCAACTCTTTGAAGATCTTCTAACAATTGTCATTCTATTTGAGTGTTACATTCTTCCTCAAAAGCTTAGTCAGAGGGGTTGAGATCAACAAGAACCCCTCGATAAACCTCTGGTAATATCCAGTCAATCCTAGGAAACTCTGGATTTTTGAGACATTCTTCGGAGCTTCCCACTTTATCACTGTCTCTACCTTCTTTGGATCCACTTGTATGCCTGGTCCAAATACTATATGACCATAAATACTACTTGATCTAGCTAAAATTCACACTTACTGAATTTGGAATATAACTGTTTCTCTCTCATAATCTGTAAGATCACTCTCAGATGCTCAGCATGTTATTCTCTACTCTTTGAATACACTAGGATGTTATCAATAAACATAATTACAAATCGATCCAAATAGGACTAAAATACCTTATTCATCAAAGCCATAAATGTAACTGGGGCATTAGTTAACCCAAATGGCATTACTAAAAACTTAAAGTGCCCATACCTGCTCCTAAATGTGCTTTTCGGTATATCAGCTTGTTATCTTCAACTGATAATACCTAAACCTTAAGTCCAACATAGTGAATGCTCTTTGCAACTGATCAAATAAGTCATCAATTCTAGGCAACAGATACTTATTATTCACTATTACCCAATTCAGTTGCCTATAATCGATGCACAATCTCATAGTTCCATCTTTCTTCTTCACAAATAAGACTGGAGCTCCCTATGGTGAAACACTGGGTCTAATAAAACCCTTTTCTAGCAACTCCTATAATTGAGCCTTCAACTCCTTTAATTCCATAGGTGCCATCCTATAGGGAGGAATAGATATAGAAGCAGCACCTGGAACTAAGTCGATTGTGAACTTCATTTCCTAATCCAAAAGTAAGTTAGAAGCTCAATGGGAAACACATCCTAGAATTCTCTAATAATAGTAATATCCTATACATTCTACTCAGCTTGAGTATCAATGACATGGGCCAAATAAGCCTCACATTTCCCTTGCATCAACTTCAAAGCATTCATAAATGAAATCAGCCTGGCTGGCACTACTTGACTAACACCCCGGAAAACCACTCTTGACTAATTATGAGATTATAATATCACCTCCTTAGTATAGCAGTTCATGATAGCCCTATGAGTAGTGAGCTTATCTATGCTTAGAATAATATCAATCTCCTTTAACTATAGTATAATCAAGTCTGCCTCCAATTTGGCCTAATCAATTCTAATCAAGTACCCCTTATAGACTTTTCCTATTACTATAGTACTTCCAATCAGAGTACTCACTTTTATTCCATGCTTCAATAACCTTCTATCGTAATGCAACCTAGATGCCAGATGTGGTTCGATAAAAGAATGCATAGATCTAGGATCTATCTATGTAAATGCTTCAAAAGCAAAAATAAGTAACACACCTACAACGACATCCAAAGAATCATACGCCTCTTGTCTCATCATGGCATAAACTTGGGCCTGAGACTATGGTTGGTTGCTCCACACCTCAATCCTAACAGAAGGACTCCCAAAACTCATCCTACCTCTACCACGACCTCTTTGTCTAGCCCCACTAGCTTAGCTCTGCTGAACAGTAATCTCAGTTACTGATCCTCCTCTCATATTAGATTGAGCTCCAACAATGGTAGGACAATCTCTAATTCGGTGCTCAAGAGAGCCACAATGGAAACAAGCCCCCAATAGTGTCCAACACTCACTTCCATGTCTCTTTTCACAGTACTCATAATTAGGCATCTATGGTGGTTACCTACTAAAATTCTACCCTTCAGACGCCTGATCTCTACTAAGGTAACCCAAGCCACCTATCAGCCTAAACCTAGATTGTCTCAATCTTAATTGTGATCGGGGCAGTCTACTCTGGCACTTCCCGAATCTCCTACTAGATTCAGCTTGAAATTCCCCAGTCCTCTTCATTATTGAATCCTTCCTATACTTTGTCTATCTCTCTCTCAATAACTACTCAATTCTGATTGAAGTAGCTCCCAACTCAGTAAAACTGCTCAAGTTGGTGATTGCTAGCCTCGTCCTAATATCCATATTCAACCCATCTTCAAATCTCCTACACTTGTCTTCTTCAGTAGAAATCAAGATAGTAGCATATCCTATTAGCTCATTAAACTTCATCTCATACTTTACCATAGATAATCTGCCCTGCTTTAGATCCAAAAATTCCCTCATCTTTCTGTCCAGGTAGATCTTGGGCATATAGTTTTTCCTAAAGACCTCAGAAAGTCCCCCCACCTTAGGTTACAAGGCGTAGTGGTACTGCCTAGAATAATCTTCCATCATTGATATGCTAGGCCTTGTAATAAAGATACAGCATAGTCAAACTTCTCTTCCGACTTACAGTCCATCTGGTCAAAGATCATCTCCGTTCTCTTTAGCCATCCCTCGGCCTCTGCAGGATCTGTACTTTCACAAAAGTCCACAACCCCCTGCTTTCATAGCTTATTGTACCTCATTTCCCTTCTCTCAGGAATTCTAGGAGGCATTCCCTAAGGTTAAGGTACCGAAGACTCTCTACTGGCTCTTGCCAATACTAGCTCAGCTGATTGTCCCTCCTAATCACCTATGTCGGATGACTTATAATAAATAGTAACTTCAATTATTACTCACATTTCTTATGAGATTTCATATCTATATGCTTAATCTGTCCCTATGGATGCCAAACCACGCTCTAATACCAAAATTTAACCCACTCTCGCAATATATGTACCTGACATCCTTAGTGATATTTGAACATATACCCCATAAGAGTGGCATGTTAGAGCACTCACATCACTAACTTAATCATAGCATCGACATATAAAAACATAAACATCAAAATATTTTAAAATCAAATTCCTCATTTCATTTCATAAAAACCAAGTATGTATATTGAAATTTTTTTACAAAACCCTCCAAATATGTACATCATCAAAACCTAATACAAAACACGCTACATGAAAGAGGAATTATACAAACATTTCTATCTAATCCTTCAGTCTCAGCTGACCGACCTTTAAGCCATTTCTCTGATCCAAAAGTACTAAAACTATGCTTCTTGTAGAGTCTCTCAATCACTAGTGTCCTCTCTCGGTGCTAAAATGTCAACGTTGCAATTTTGGTGAGTTTTGAAAACTTAGTGAGGTAACCATCCTTAACGGTTCACTCAATTCATACAACACATGTAAATGCATAATTCACATCATTTCATTTATCAAATAATGTCACATATCACATTCATAGTAATCAAACTGGTCATTTCAATCATTTTAAAAAATAAACATATCAATTATAAATGCTATATAAACAAGATTCATTTTTAGTTATTACTTTGTTATGACTAAGTGCCTCTATTGGGCCTCATTTCTGACGCCCAACAATCGAATCGGAGCCAAAAAGCATGAGCAGGTTTCATGGTAGGGTTATCTTAATAAACCCTTCCTAATCAAATTAACTCAACACCAGAGGCTAAACATTCCAATGGAAAGGTAGATAAATAAGGTAGGAATCCAATCCTTTAAGAATCGTCTCAATCGGAGGTCGGACGGGAAAGTTTTGATCAAATGGATCCAACATGTTCGTGGCTCTACTCATGTCAGAATAACTTTGTTTTTTAGACGGTTTGAAAGAAAACTTCTAAATCTACAACTTTCATGAAGATCTCGTAGTGAGATTCGACCTCTAAAAGAATCGAGAATGGAATAGAAGGTATAAGATGAACATTGCATAAAAACTCAAACGAAGCAAAATTTCTAAGATGAAACAGTCTAAGACGAAGGAAAAACTAAGACGGAACATTCTAAGATGAAGTGTCTTACTTACAAAACTAAGACGGAACTTTCTAAGACGAAGTAGAACTAAGGCAGAACGATTCTAAGACGAAGCTGAAAACTAAGACGAAACAGAGGTCAAACTAAGACGCATCAAAAGTCAAACTAAGACGATGGGTCTTAGGTCCGAAACTAAGACGAAAGAAAACTAAGGCGATGCTGACGTCATACTAAGACGATGCTGACGTCATACTAAGATGCAAAACTGAGACGAAGCGTCTTAGGTACCAAAACTAAGACAAAAGAAGACTAAGACAAAGCTGACATCATATTAAGACCATGCTGATGTCATACTAAGATGCAAAACTGAGACGAAGCGTCTTAGGTACCAAAACTAAGACGAAAGAAGACCAAGACGATGCTAACGTCATACTAAGACGATGTTGACATCATACTAAGATGCAGAACTGAGACGAAGCGTATTAGGTACCAAAACTAAGACGAAGCAGAGTTGCTTTGTCTGATTCAACTTAGATTATTCTAGATTTTTCTCCAAGAGCTTGAACTTGAATTGTACCCTTATAACAGGCCCGAAACATGGAATGCAATATAAAACTTGGAAAAAGAGATCATAAGCAGAAGAAATTATATTTCATTTACAACATTAAACACAATTTGAATTCAGCTTTAATTACAAATTAACACGCTCATCAAAAGCTTAATACAAATACATATGGATGCTCAATGTTTGATATGCTTATAAAGCTATCCAAATGCTACTAACTTAATACAAAAGATGCCTAGCTAGCTTGGAGTATCCAGTTGTCGTGTAAGGATCATTGATTTTCTCAATCTGCACCTAAGAAGGAAGGGGTGGGGTGAGCTACACAGCTCAGTGGCTAACATATTTATAGCCATAGCAATTGACCAAAGTCAAGCATATGTATGTATATATATACATAAATAGCATTCATACTTTATTCAAGCAATTTAAATGTTCATCAAATTTTACTCAATCACATACATTCAATATGCTTCATGCTTGATCATTTAAACATGCGATGCACCAAAAACAGCTCGAGGGTTCCATGAAATAGAATGAGGAAACTGAAGTTTATCCCATGAACAGAATGAGTCTATTTCAGAGCTCATATGCCATAAGCGGGTAGTTGGGAGAAGGCTCTTGTCGACGTGCACATGACGAACAGAATAGTTCCACTCTCGCCCAAACAGAAGCACATAATCATGCTCAGAATCATTTTATCAAAATGATATGGTTTCATGCTTTTTCTTCTTTCTTTTCATTTATGTTGAATGCCATGATAGATATCAAGGCATAACATTGATCAAAAATCATAATTTAGTTATATAAAAAATCTTGCTTCTTTCATGGTATGACCCAAACCAAGTATCATCATAAATTTTCAACAAATCATTTTCAAACAATTAATCACATAATCAAACAAAATGTCATGCATCTTTTTAATACATAACATTTAACACATATACACACAAGCAAGAATCTGCCCAATCACACAAAACTATAAACATATTACCCACCTAGTTAGCTTGCGAAAACCAGGTCAAACTTGCCTTTCCCTTTGCTCTTGGGTAGGCTTCACTTGGTCCCCTATAATAACCAAGGTTGCAATCAAACAACATTCCCAACAAATTTAAAACTTAATAGGTAAGTCCTACTATTTCAACAGATGCAAAAAGATTGAACTCAAATCTAACCTACCCATCACCCATCTAGGTTAGGAAACCCTAGACCTAACTTAGAAACCCTTACATCAATTGGGCTCCCAAAATCCATCTTCTTACAACACAACCCTTTCCTTTAGTAAAGCAAAAGAAAAGATGGTTAACCCACCTTAACAAGTTGATCTCTCTTCTTTCCTTCTTCCATCGAAACCTTTCTCTTCTCTCTCTAACTTTTATTTTCTCACTCTTCTCCCTCTTCAAATCACGTTTTTCACCTCTTAACAAGAAAAACAACACATCCTTTTTCTATTTCTACCCTTAATAAGCCCAAGAAGTCCATCTTACCCTTCCTTATAAGCTTATTCTCTTCTATGCTCAAGTGATCTCCCAAAAATGTCTTTATTACATCCTTATTACATCAACACTTTACTTTCATTTATCCATTCAACAAATCCTACTAACCTTGGTACCATTATAGTTCCAAAAATTAAATCTATCTAAACTCCAAAATTATTTTGAAATCATACTTAAAGAAAAATTTTCCGGGATCTAACACTGTGTGTTGAATGACTAGGGTCTTAGGCGAGCTATCTTGGAGGAGGCTCGCAGTTCAGCTTATACTATGTATCCTGGTAGCACCAAGATGTATCAAACTCTTAGAGAGGGTTATTGGTAGCCAAGGTTGAAGAAAGAGATAGCAAAAATTTGTGGCTAGATGCCTTCCTTGTCAATAGATTAAGGCAGAGCACCAGAAACCAACAGGTATGTTATAGTCATTACCTATTCTAGAATGGAAGTGAGAGCGTGTGACAATGGATTTTATAGCTGGACTACCTCGTACATTGAAGGGTCATGATGCTATTTAGGTTATAGTGGATAGATTGATGAAGTCTTCTCATATCCTGCCTGTCCACACAACCTACTCATTGGAGAGATTGGCAAAGTTGTATGTCAATGAGATTGTGAAGCTGCATGGGGTGCCAGTTTCTATAGTATCAAATAGGGATCCAAGATTCACCTCACGATTTTGGCCAAAATTTCAGGAATCTTTAGGGACTAAACTGAAGTTTAGTACTGCCTTCTACCCCCAGACCAATGGTCAGTCAGAAAGGATCATTCAGACACTGAAGGATATACTGAGAGCATGTTTGATGGAATTCCAATGGAGTTAGGACTGAAACTTGCCTTTGATAGAGTTTGCTTATAACAATAGTTATCAGACAAGTATTAGTATGCCACAATATGAAGCACTTTATGGGAGGAAGTGCAGGACACCTCTTTGTTAGGATGAGTTTGAAACAGTCAAAATCGAAGGATCCAAATTGATAAAAGTCACCACTCAAAAGATAAAAGACATTCGGGAGAAGATGAAAGTCATCCAAAATCGTCAAAAGATTTACGTGGATAAAAGGCGATGACCATTAGAGTTTGTAGTTGGTGACATGGTTTTCCTTTAGATATCATAATGGAAAGGTATTATCCGATTTCAAAGTTGAGGGAAGTTGAACCCTCGATATATTGGAGCATGCTGGAGCATGTCAGGACTATGGCGTATTGATTAGAATTGCCACCGAACTTGGATAGGATCCATAATGTGCTCCATGTCTCAATGCTTAAAAATTACTTACCAAATCTATATTATGTTTTAGAGACACCTCCAGTAGAGCTGAGAGAAAACTTGAGTTTTGAGGTGAAACCAATTCAGATTTTGGATCGACAGATAAAGAGATTACGTAGCAAAGATGTAACCCAAGGTTAAAGTTCTTTGGAAAAGCGATAGGTCGAGGAGATGACATGGGAACTTGAGGATACTATGAGATGTCAGTAGCCCCATTTATTTGTGTCCTCAGCTTAGAAGTTTCGAGGGCAAAACTCGTTTGAGGGGGGAGGACTTGTGACGCTAGACTCTCTGAGCCCTTTGTATTGTTTTATAATTGGAGATGCAACTGCATATTGATATATATACATGTTTGTATATGAGTTCAAAGATGTATTTAAATCCTTTTGGGTATATATGTCATTGATTTATAATGTTATATGCCCTTACATGAACTTAGAGCTCATCGGTATGCGAAATCTTGAAGATTTATGACACATAAGCTTCTAAATGTGTAAAACTGAGTCCATTTGATAGATATGACTATGGTGCCTAAGTTAAATGTGTTATAAAGCCTTAAAGGTGATTAGACATGACCTATAGACTTATTAGATACTTAGAAAGCTTAATTGGAAAAATAAATGTACATAAGGGCTTCTTTGCCATTTGTTAAAAGTCAAAGGACTTAAACATAATTTTTCAATTTTTGGAGACCAATATGTAATTTTATAAGGGGCTTAATTATTATTTTCAAAAGTCTAGGGACCAGAATAAAAATAAAAGTTTTGGAGATTCGCAAATTTTGAGCTTAAGTGCAAATTTAGGAAAAGTTTGGAGAATAAAATGGTAATTTCACATAACCTAAGGTCAAAAGGCTATTTTCACCATATTTTGGTCAAGAAGAGTCAATATTCTAGACCCTTCTTTATGTATGACCGTGCAGCCTATTACTAAAGACTTAAAACACTTTGTTTTAATTAAAGGAAAGGAGAAGGAGGGAGGAGAAGACCATTTTTGGCTATCACTAAACCTACCCTTTTTTTTATTCTCTAACCCAAATCAAGGTGTTCTAAGCTAATTTGGTTCAAAGTACTCAAATCTATCATTAGATTTGAGAAATTCTCAAAGGATTTGAAGATATCACCAAAGGAAGGTTTAGGTAAATTTT
>JANKYF010199574.1:0-10021 GCA_029829435.1 Erythroxylum hondense | reverse complement strand
TTTGAGACCCAATCGGTAATACCCAATAACCATTATCTTGGGTGCGTTTCATAGGACTCAATACGATTAAGTACATGAGACATTAAATAATCTAACATATCAGTTACTTCAAATCTCAATACTTATATTCTATAGTTAATATTAATATTATAAGTAATGAAAATATTTTAATTAAATAAAAACTTTTATTTAGTAATAATTATCTACCACATAATTGGTTATTGTATATTAAATTAAACAAAATTAGTAGCAATCTATTGAAAAATACATCCAAAGACATATGAAGTGTCGAAGAGAGAAAAAAGAAAAAAAGGAATGAATAATAAAATATCTCCATGTAAACTTGATATGGAAGGATTTGGGGAAGCATATGCCAAGAACTCAAGATCTCCTTTGAAAATAGACCTTCACTTCACAGATTACAACAAATGGCAGAAAACAGACCAAGTGGACTAGTCCACTGCTTCCTCACCGACTCCCTTTCTAGCTCCACCGCGAGGGTTGCTCTCGGCCATAAGACAACTCACAGCCTCAAGGTTGATCTTGAAGACCACTTCATGCTCCAGTCTCACTCTTAATCGTCCCGTCCCTTCTTTGTCGGAAGTTTCATACTATCAGGAAGGGCCCCGACACCATCATTGACTACCTTAACGTCATATCCACAACTGCTGAAGAACTCATTGCGATTGGTGACACAATCTCCAAAGTCGATCTAGTCCTCTCCACCTTTAAATAAACTCCTTGTAGATTTCAAATTCTTCATCGCGACGATTGAAAATCACAACACCACTCGAGCTCAAGGTGAAACTTCTCCTCTATGAACAACGATTGATGTCTTTCCACGCTCCACTTCCGATGGACTCCACATTTCCTGTCTTCTCCAGCAATCGCCTCAACTACAACTCCTCCAGTAACGGGATCTACAAACCCAGACGTGAGCGACAACACTCCACCTTTTCTCCAAATTCTCCCGCAGCTGATTTTGTTTTTCACCTAATGGGCCCTCCCATCTACTGGCCGATACATCAAACGGGAATACATCTAATGGCGTGTTTAATGGGCCTTAACTCAACTTTCTCATTTTACTTATGATCTTGAACTTCAGTCGACTTTTCAGCCAATAAAAACTACGGTTCTACTCAACATCAAACCCACCTCAACCCGTCTTACCCTAAACCCAATTTCAATAATAAACCACCTGCGTAATGTCAAATTTGTTAGAAGTGGGGGCACATTAGTGCTTGTTGTCTTTTTTTTCGTAAATAAGAGAAAAAATAAATAAATGAACAAAATATATACAAAAAAGTTCACAGACACGGCTGCTAAAAGCTCCGCCAGTCAAGCCTCAAGGCAGCCAATAATAAACTAGAAAATACAGCAACTGAGGAAGATGTAACCCGAAACTCACTCAATAATTACATCAATATCACCAAGAAACAAAGCAGAAACTCTACTAGACAAAGTCAATTAGAAGCCTAACTGAGACATTCCAACCCTAAGTTAGCAAGCATAGACAAACTGAGATAAAAGAACTGCATAGCCCTGGCCCAGATTGGCCAAGATGAATACTGCCACCAAGAATGAACTACACTGCACCTCCAAGGGTAGGCATGGCAAGCAAGGACACTCCGAAGAAACCACGAAGCTATAACCTGAAAAGACTTGAACAAAAGCCAAAATCAAATCAAATCAAATTACCTCCTCTCAGTGTTTAGGCTGAGCAGTTCCCTAACGTGGGAGATAACTCCTGCAATCACGCGCTCCTCAGCCAAAGCTTCATTCCTAAAGGTTCTGGCATTGCGTTCGGTCCAAATGTGGTAAACTACGGTGGAAAGCAGAAGGGGGAAGAGAGTAAGGACTGGAGCTCTGGAATTGGGAACTGATAGGAACCAGGAAAGAATAGTGGAAAGGGTAGAAAGATAGAAACTAGGCAAGTGAAAATGGGAAAGACAGTGATCCCAAATAGCTTTAGAAAAAGGGCAGGCAAAAAAAAGGTGGTCTATAGATTCGTTAGCAGAAAGGCACAAAGAACAGTGATTAGGAATATAGAGAAAGGTAAGGCTATCCCGGGTTGGAAGCTTCTGCAAGAAAGCAAGCCATAAGGTAAAGGAGCATCGAGGCAAACTAGATTTGGCCCAAACCAGTTTGTACCAAGGGACCTCTGGTAAAGGAGGACGCAAAAAGTTGTAGGCTGACTTATTGGTGTAACACTTTGTATGGCTTGCTAACCATTCCAGACAGTCTGGTAGGGAAGAATTGGGGGAAAATGAAGGAGGGGCCAGATATCTAAATAGGTCCAAAGAGACCTCACCCCAGCTCCAGGTACCATTACGGATCACATCTGACACATGTGCAGAAAGTGGAAGCTCCGAGCCATTAATCGCCCTCGGTGTAGACAAGGTCTGCAAGATACCACGTGGGTGCCAAGGATCCTACCAGAAAAGGATAGAAGTGCCATTTCCAATCCTAAATCTAAATTGAGAACACAACTTGTCCTGGACTGCTAAGATCTTTCTCCAACTCCAAGAACAATTATAAAATGATGTTGTATAAGAGATTATGATAAATTCCAACGCAGCATGATAAAATGATTTCATATGCATGGAGACAATTGATACCTCATAGGTTGATTATTTGATACATTAATTGAAACTTGCTGCAGTAGTGATTGCTTGAAAGTTTAATATAGATCATTAAACTTTGAGGTAATTATTCATTTGAGAGAATTGAATATGAGACTGATACAATGGATAAAAGTACTGAAAGATTATGATTGTATAAAAGAGTACTATATTGGTAAAGCTACTATTTTAATCAGATGCATTCAATAGAAAATTCAATAGAAATGTATCACAAATTTGATATTGAGGTTATCCAATCTAGTACAATAAAAAGTACAAAAATGGAGTTGAATTTGGGGCAAAATGAAGCATTATTAGCTGCAATGAAAATTAAGATCAGTTTCACATGAACAAAGCCCAAATTGAGGATTCAGAAATTGTAAATCTTATTAAGAAATTGGAAATGAAAACGAATTTTGAGTTCGAATAGGAAGAATGAAAATTTTTCATTGAAATAAGAAGTATGTGTACCGATAAAGATGATTGAGCAAAGAGATTGTTAGATAAGCATAAATAACAACGTATGATACACATCCTAGTAGGAATACGACGACATAGTGTTTGATGGCTAAGGAGGTAGAAGACAATGACCACACTTGTGAGTTGCCAACAGTCTTGACTAGTGTAGATATGCTTAAAGCTTATATTTTTGGAGTTCATAGAAATATGAGATCAATGTACAGCTTTGATTGACTTTAAGCATAACAATTATTATCGTAGTGATGTCATTAGAATATTGTATGGGGCATTATACGACAAAAGGAGTCGTCTACCTTTACATTTCAAATGAATAAGGCCTAAAATGGTTGAAGGCTAGGATTGATTCAAAGGATATTGTTGATGAGTGAAATAAATCTGTAATGAAAATTAAGTGATTCAAAAAAATAATAAGGCCTAAAAGGATATTGTTGGTGGATCAACATCGAAGGTATGGAATAAAGTGAGATGACTATAAGAGTTAAGTGTATTAACACTAAAGTGATGTGAATTATTAAGTGAATGATAAATTGTCTCTGAGAGTATCACCGTGCTAATGTGTGCTCAGGTTAGGAAAAAGGATTATCTAAGCCCGATATGAATTGGTCTGTATAAAATTGTTATGAGTTAGTGCTATTGATAAAAGATGTCTTAGATTCGTAATGTGATATATGTAAGTATGTTAAAAAATATTGATATGATATGATATTGGTGTTATCGAGACAAGAAGTGGAAAAATTGTGAGTAATCTGAAACATAATAAGGAACTAGTTAAGAAAGTGATTGATCACATAAGGGATTGAAAAATCGAGTGAGTCTATTGACTATGATCATTTGAAAGAAATTATTTGAGGGATGAAGTTAAATGGGAAACAGAGGAACATCTTGCCTTCCTGATCAATTAAATAAGAATTTTAAGGACGAAATTCTATTAAGAGGGGGAGAAATGTTGGCCCCTAAATTTTTTAATTTATTAAGCATGATTTAAACAAATTTTGTGGTCGTGCTAGATAAATCATTTTATTTGGAGTTAATTATTATGTAAATGTTAGTAGGATTTTATTATATGGTTTAGTTAAATTAAATTAGTAAGAGTGTATTTATAAAGGGCATTTTTGGAAGATCACTTAAGGATAAAAATCATAAGCATTAAAGGAAGGGGTAAAATGGACATTTTATATTCAATAAAGGCATAATTGGAAAGAGAAGTGTTGTCTTACATTTGGAAGATGAAGAAAACATGGGTGGGGGGAAGAACAGAAGAAAAATACGAAGAGAAGAAGAGAAGGATAGAAAAAGAAGAGAAAGTTAAGCTAGGGTTTCAATTTTCTCAACTTTCAAGAGAAATCTTGAAGAGTTTGAAGATCTTGAAGCTAAACAAGTAAGTATAAGCATTAACCTTTCTTAATTTGTTGAATGAAGTATATTTGTTGATAGTTAGAAGTGAAATGAAAGTGAAAATGAAGTTGAATATTTTTAGGAAGTTATTGATGAATGGTATATGCAAATGTTGACTTTTGGGTTAATGATTAAAAATAGATCATGAATTATTTGTGAATGATATTAAGTTGAAATGAAGTAGAAAAGATGGTTTAGGTGCAAGATGTGCTATAAATAAAATGTTGGAATTTAAAAATTGGAAATTGTAGCAAAACATGTTCACTACATATACTTCTGTGAAAGTTCGCCGCAGCCAACTTCAAGTTTCACCGCGGCGAAGTTTCCTTTAAAACTTGAACATGCTTTAGTATTTTAGACATAACTTGTTATATAGTTATTCAAATGGAATGGTTTTGATTTGTAGTAAACTAGAGACATAGGGTATAAATTATTTGATGAAATCGAGTTTTAATTTAGTCTCTAAGAATTTCAATTTTTGGAAGGAAGTTGAGTACAAATTACTGTTTTAGCATAAGAATAGTCTAAAAATGTTTAGGGTATAAATTTCATATTCTTGAACCAAATTGAATGATTTTGGTGTCATTAGAAACTTAAGACAATGAGGAACATTTTTTTAGAAGGAAGTGTTATCAAATTTCTTCATTTACCTAATCAGAATGATCATGAAAAATTGACCTAAAGGTTTGGACTTTTGGAAGAGTTTTGAGTATTTAAAATTTATCTTAGTGAATATGCAATATATAGGTCCTCAAATTGTATTCCTATTAAAAGGGATTTTTCATCATTGATAAAGGGAATCAAGGAAGGTAACAAGATCAAGAGGAGAGGCATCTTTGAGCAAGGCTTAAGTAAGGATTTTTAAGGGGGTTGCATTTTTATAATTGAGTTAATAAGCCCTTAATATTTCTTTCAAGGAATGGAAATAAATGATTTCAACTACTTTATAACTGTGCATTAATTATCCTTTACATGTTTTGAGAAAGTGTTACTTATTTTTGTATATGAATTTTATGGATGAATTATGAATTGATATGGAAAAGATTTTTTTAAAAGACTTTATATTTATGAAATCAAGTTTCGAAAAGAGTGCCATTTTGGGCAACATGTTTACAAGTTGTGAAATGCAAGATTATGTGGGTTTGGTTTGGTCCATTCTGTATATTAAGTGTACTTTGACTAAAGGCTTCTCTTGCCTACTTGTTAGTAGCATGGAGCTCCTTCACGGACTCCCTAACCTTACGGCTACGCAATACCATTATATGGGATTGCGATAGTATGTTCTGTTCATGGCTACACAAGACTATTATGTGGAAACGTGTAGTACATTCTGTTTATGGACTTACCCAAACCATCTTGATATGCTTATGATATGTCGACAAGTTGATACATACATGATTTGTGTTATTGTGAATTGGTTGAGAATTTGAGAACTATGCATTTTATGATTCAATAAGAATTTTCTATGACAAATGAACATTTTCAATGGTTTTGCTTATTTCTCTATTATAAACTTGTTACCCATAAGCTTTTAAGCTCACCCCTATTCCTTCCCATCTCCAGGTGATGAGCAAGAGACCGAGTGAGTGAGAGAGTCAAGGCATTGCTTCGAATTCTACATGTTTTTTATTTTAAGCTAGATTTTGTAAACACAAGGCTTAATTCGCATTTCAAGGATTATTTGTTTATGTAACTTTTGTGTTTTGAGATTTTGAGACATTGATCTATTGTGGCTTGAAATGCTCATTAAAGCTTTGTGAAACTCTTCTTTTGATGTTAAGGAAATGTAATTGGGTTACTCATGAGTTTCCAATGATATAGAGGGTGAAATTTTAGATATCAGAGTTCAGAGAATATTTTTTCTAAGTGAACAGATTAAGAGTGGAAGGGGTTCCCTTTTGTTTATAATCATCTTTTAGGGTTTGCTCATGATTTTCAATCAATATAGAATATGAACTTATTAGATATTGGAGATTTTAGGTTAAGGGGTGGTGAGAAATGTATGTTTGGTATTTGCATTTTTACATTATTTGATGTTGGGGTTTAGGTTGTGATTCCAGGGGTTTTGCCGCGGCCAAACCACAAGGATCACTGTGGCGAACCTTTCCCGAGAGCAATTCTCGCTTAGTCCTGGAACTTCTCCGCGGCATAGATATGATGTTCGCCACAGTGTATTTTTTTTAGAGGAACGAGGGAAAATTTTGGACCTTTATTGTGGCAAAGTCAAGAGTTCGCCACGGTAAATTTTTTCCGAAGGGTCTCCGCAGAAGTTCTCATCCGTCGCTACAGCGAAACATAAAGTTTTCAGCGGTGAACCCACCCGTCGGGACCTAAGGACCCAACATTTATAGTATCAGAGCATGAAGATGAATGCATGATGGTTAAGGAGATTTTTTGAAATAACCATACCGGGTAATACGCTCACGTTTTATGACTCCGAAGTTGGACTTTGAAAACGGGGTCCAATATGATTAATTGTCATTGATGGTTTGTAACATCCTGTTTTCATACTAAAGGTTAGAACCCTAGATTTCTATAATTGAGAAATAACAATGAGACTAGAAAATCCATTTCATATTCATGCATAATATTAGCATACACACACATGAATTTGATTGTTTTACACACATTTTGATGATTATACATGTATTCCTTTAACATCTTTGGGTAAAATTGATTTATAAATGTGATTTTATTGAGAATTGTGGATTATATGTATTGAAAATTATTTTGGAGAGTATAATTACTGATTTTGAATTTTTGGTAAAATTTAGGAAATTTACAAAATTTTGAGTATTTTTGGACTAGGAAAAATGTCAAGTGGCAAGATAATTAATTTATAGTAGTAGAAATAAGTGTCAAATGGCAATGAAAATTTTTATAAATGACATTGGGATTTAATGATAAGCGTCATAGAAAATCAAGAGATAATTGGATTAGAAATAGGGAAACAAATGGACTAGTAGTTTAAAAAGATCAAGTGAAGAGCATAAGGTGGTGACATGTGGCAAGTGATAAGTGTCACTTGCCTTGCCACACACCTCACTTACATATGGCCTAATTGAAAGACAACCATTTGGTCTTTCATTTTATTTCTTTAGCTAAATGCTCCCTCTTCATTTCATTCTTCATCTTCTTTATTTGTCTTCATCCCCGATACTCACATCTCACCCGTCCACATTGAAGCTTACTTTCACCTTTTATTTGTTACTATTGTTTCTTTGTCTTCTTCATTTCTTACTAAAGACACTACCCTACCACCCTTGAATGATGATTCACGAGTGAGAGAAGAAAGCTAGGGTTAAGGGAAAATGTGAAGAGTTTGAAGATCTTTAAGCTTAAACAAGTCTTAGGCAGTACTCTTCTTTATTTGTTAAATGAAGCATATTTGATGATAGTTAACAATTAAATGATTATAAAATGTTGATATGTATATTTGTTGAAATGTGAATGAGAAACTTGGGTATTTCCATGTCTTGCTTTTGCATATTTGATGAACAATATTTCATAAGATGTTGTTGAGATGATTTTTAAGATAGAAAGATAATTATGATGATGTAAAAAAAAGTGTAGAAATTTCATGGAAAGATGATATGCTTATGCTCTATTTTCACTACTCTTATATGTGGATCTCTTTAAGTGTTACAGAGATGGATTAAAGTAAGTAGGGGTTAAAGAAAAGGCTAGTTTAATGTGATGTCTTGAAATGGAAAGGATTAAGGTGATAGTTAGAGATGAAATGAAGGTGTTAAAGAAGGTGAAGAAATGCAGAAAATATGATGAACATGCTATATGATATGTTCTGTTTTTTAGGTTTATGATCAATCATAGATTTTGATTTGTGCATGAATGAGTTGAACCAAAATGAGAGTAGGAATGAAGAGGAAATGATGAGGACATAAGTTAGAAATGATAGAATAAGAAAAAGAGAAGAACTGGTGATGAATATATGCAGTTTCATAAAAATTTGGGGAAGATCATCTGTCACGATCATGCACAAGCATGATCGTGATAGAGAGGAAACCCCAGAGGAGTTACATGATCATGATAGAGAGGAAACCCTAAAGGAGTTGAATGATCGTGATAGAGAGGATACATTAGGCAGTGCACGATTATGCATAAGCACGGTCGTGACAATAAGGAAGCCTTAGGAGAATTGCACAATCGTGATAGAAAGGAAACTCCATGTGGTGCACGATCATGATAGAGAGGGGAAATCAGGTAGTGCACGATCATGATAGTGAGGAATGTTGGGCCCCGAAATTTTTCTTTTTACTATTATTTATTTATTCTTTATTTTGCTTTAATTGTTTTATTATTATTTTTAGTTGAGTCTTTAAATTTGGCAAGGATAAATGGGGTATTGAATTGAAGTTAGAATTTAGAATGAAGTGTTAGAATTATATTATTAAGTGGGTTGAAAGAGTAGAGACATATAAGACAAATTAAGGGTGAACTTGGAAAGCCCAAGTGAAGGAGGGGCAAAATTGGAAGAAAAGGAGTAAAAACAACAGATAAAAATGTGGTTTGAATTAGAAAAGAAAGGAGGTGTAGTAGGAACTAAAGGGAGAAGAGAAAAACGAGAAAAAGAAGAAAGAAGAAGAAAAAGAAGAGAAATCTACTTGTGAGGTAAGCTTTCATTTTCTTATGCTAGATTAAAAAGGGGATTAAATGGAGATTAGGGTTTGGGTTGGAAATGAAGGAAGAAAGAAGAGAAAGATGAACCCAATTTGATTTTGGAAGTTCTAAGCTAGGTTTTTAATTTTTCTAGCCTAGATGGGCTATAGGTAGGTTAGGTTTAAATTCAATTTTAGCATTTCTTTAATTCTTGAAATTTATGCACTTTCTTTGAATGTATGGATTGAATGGAGATTGGTTTAATTGAAGGGAATCAAGGAAATTATACTCAAGAGAGAGAGGAAGGGCAATCTTGAGATTAGCAACCTCGGAATCATAAATCGAAAACAAAGTGGCGGAAACAAAAAAAAGGATCCTAAACGACAATGGGCCAAACACAAACGAAAAACAAATCGGATCAAAAAGCGTGCAGAAACGAAGGAATGAAATCTAAAGAAGCCATAGAAAATCGAAAAGCTCGAAAATCATAAAGCGGAATCGAAGGAACAGATTACAAAGGAAACGAAACACTTTAATCTAACTGAAGGACAAATTTTCGACATTCGAAAACGTGTACTTTAAAGAAACACTGCTCTGGAAACCAAACAGACATTTGATCTAAACCAATCCAAATCGGTAATTGTTTTTAAACTTCAATCAATGTGACTTCAATATTCAATTGAAGTCATTCACACTCAAACCTCATTTCATTTTCTTCTTCATATTCATTCTTATCTCATCATTTAAACAAAATCTTATTCTTCTTTAGCCATAAGGTACCTTACACCCATATCAATATACCCACAATTCATACGCAATAAGCACTTCTATATATCAAACCAATCCACACAATTATCAGACCTCCTGTCCGGAATCCAAACACAAACAAACACATATATACCCATAGC
>JANKYF010199546.1:0-10025 GCA_029829435.1 Erythroxylum hondense | reverse complement strand
AACTCAATTTCTACCTCTTCCATACCATTTCTAAACCAATTCTCACTCAATTCACTTCATATATCCACCATAACTAAGCCAAAACCTCCACTTAAACATGAACCCACAAAATGGCAGCAACATACATTCAAGTATTCATCCTTTTTCCTACACTCTTTTAAACCTATTTTCCTTTCCAAAACCTTTCCAACACACATTCATCAAATTCTACATCATTAATCATCAATCAAGGCAAGCAATTCACACACACACATACCCATATCCTCCAAACACAATTCCCATGCAATTTAGTGAACAAACATCACAAATAATTTAATTAACTACAAAACCATGAGATAAAACATGATTCTTACCTATTAATCTTCCAAATCTTCCAAAACCACAAAATCTTCATCTCCCTCCACCACACACGATCATCATCATCAACTTGAGGAGGTGAGGTTTAGGTTGGCTTTTTAGTGAAACCAAGGAAGAGAAAGCAAGGTGAAAGGAGGAAGAAAGGATGAGCAAAATTCCAAAAGGAACAAAGAAGAAGAGAACTACGAAGATGGAGATTTTTTTTTCACTTTAAAACACCTTTCACTTTATAAAAGAAGAACATCGTGGAAGACCAAAGGAAATGGGCTTTTATTAAACAAAGAGTAGAAAAGTGGTATGTTAGGCAAGTGATATGTGTGACTTGCCACATGTCACATGTGACATGTCACATGTCACATGTCACATGTCACATGTCACATGCTTAGGCCCTCTTTTATTACCTTTTCAATAACAATTAAATTTCTGCTCCAATTTTTTTCCCAAAATTTCAATGACTCAAATAAAAAATTCCTAAATTCATGTATCTAATTTCCAGTGCCATTAGACAGTAATTTTTACTACTGGTAAGCCATTATTCCGCCACTTGGCATTTTTCCTAGTCCGAAAATTTTCAGAAAAATTTCTAAAATTCCTCAAAAATTCAAAACTCACAAAGACTCACTCCAATTAACTTTTCAAGCACAAAAATCATATTTTTCACAAAAATCACATTTATGACCAAAATACCGAGAAATGTCATGAATGCATGTATAGTCATTTACATGTGTAAAATTCATTATTCAGTTGTATGCGTATGCATGAACATATCAAGGCAAAATTTTAAATGCTCATATCCCATTCCAAATTACTATTCTACCCTTCCCATCGGTGATGGGATGTTACAGATAAGGAAAGCAATCCTTCTAGAAACCTAGTTGAACAAAGCAAGGCTCAACAGAAGCAAGATGATCCAAATGGATACCTTGAGGATTCTGACATCCTTACTGTGAGACAAGTAGGGAACCACCTTTCCTCTCCTAAATCTGAATTAGTTCCAATTATTGATTCTTAGAGTCCGAGTCTTTTAAAAGGGGCAGAGGGGATTTTACTATTAAGAAGAGTAGGAAATTTAGGAGGAAACAAAAGTAGTAGGCCTTCAGTTTTGTTTTTGTGTTATGGCTTTAGTTTTTTGGAATGTTAGGGGTCTTAATAACTTTAAAAAACAACTAGTTATGAATGCGTTTTTTAAGATGTCATCGGTTTCTTTTGTTTGTTTAATTGAATCTAGGATTAAGCCTCCTCCCTTTTTGAATAATATGTACTCTTCTTTATTTCCTAGATGGCTTTTTTTTATACAGTAATTTAGATCATGCTTCAAATACTAGGTTAGTGATGGCTTGGAATCTGGATTGTTTCTTGTGTTCTCCTCAAATCACTAATGATCAACTGATCCATTTGGAGGTAACTCATATGAACAATTCTTTAGCCATTTTTGTGATGTATTTTTATGGGTCAAATAATTTTAATCATAGGAAGAATCTCTGGTCTGCTCTTTCTAATATCAAACACACAGTTGGTAATTAACCTTGGATCATAGTAGGGGACTTTAATATTATATTGTTTTCACATGAGGCAGAGCCTATAAGTTCCTAGACTATTAATGGAATGAGTGAATTTAGGAAGTATGTTGAGGAATGTGCATTGTATAATTTAAATTCTAGTGGTCCTAATTTTATGTGGAACAACGAGCAATGTGGTGACCTCTTTATTGTAAGAAAGTTGGATAAATCCCTTATCAATTCGGCCTAGAGTGATAGATTTCCTAGATCTTATGGTGTGATTCACAATCCTAATATTTCATACCACTCTCTAGTAGTGATTAGGTCCTTAGCAAACATGCAAAAGAGACCTTCTCCATTCAGTTTTTCCAACTTCCTAATCTCGCAGCCTAATTTCCTTTAGATAGTAGAAGATGCTTGGACTTCTCATATCCAAGGAACTTATATGTTTTGTGTGGTGTCCAAGCATAAAGTAGTTAAAAATGTGCTCAAATTACTTAACTCTGGTCATATAGGTGAAGTGAATGTTAGAGTTGAAAATTGTCAGGTAGTTCTTAATAATATCCAAGATCAAATGAGACATTTGCCTAATAGGCCTCAACTGGTTGCCAAAGAAACTGAAGCCGTTAATAACTTGATTAGAGCTTTAGATGATTAGAATTCTTTTTATAAACAGTCTTCCTATATTAAATGGGTCAGAGAAGGGGATAGGAACACCAAATTCCTTCACAATTCTATCTTGTCAAATAAGAACAGAAACAACATTCACTATTTAATAGTGGGAAATGGAAATAGGATTGTTGTTTTTAAAGAGATTCAAAAACAGTTTCTAAGTTTTTTTTCAAAGCACTATTGGGAATAACAAAGACCTTCACCCTTTTAAAAAGTTTGGTAAAAATCTTTTCCCTCATCCGATTCAAAAACACACACATCTTGCTTGAGCGTCGCGACGTGGACTCCTGCGCACGCCGCGACGTGCGTGACCAAAAACCTCCCGAAACTCGTTTTTTAAACATTTCTTCGGCCATATACTTCCAATCTCTGCAAATAACTCATCTTAATCTTACAACATCATTCCTACTTCATTTCTAAACTCATTCCAACACAAAAATTATTCACAAACACAACAAAATCATTAACCCTAGAACACCGTTCAATCATAACATCCTACACACGTTCAACCCCATTTTTCACTTCTAACCATCACAAAACCTGATTCATGGGTTGAGTCTTGTACTTACTTGTTTAGCTCCAAGATTCGTCAAATTCTTCAAGATTTTTGAAACCCTAAATTTTCCCTTTTCTTCTCCTCTCTTCCACGGTTTCTCCTTCCATTTTCCAAACAAAACAAATCTTTCTTCTTCTTTTTATACCCTTAATAAGTGAGCAATGTCCATTTTTCCCTTTCATAAAAGCCTTAAGTCTTATAGCCTTAAATGACTTGCCTAAAATGCCCTTATACATTCTTACCATTTTTAATACAACCAAACCATATAATAAATTCTACTAACATTGACATAACAAGTAGCTCCAAAATTTTATCCATCAAACCTCATAATTTATTTAGATCATGCTTTATTTAACAAGAAAAATTCGGGGGCCAACAACTGGCAAGATAATTGCTAGTAAAAATGTAATGTTTAATGAGGCAGCAAACTAGAATTGGAGAAACAGCAATACTAAAAAGGAAGATCAACATCTATTTTTCTTGATAAAAATAAACAAATTCAGCCTCAATTCCTGCAACTTCACTAAATACAATTATAGCAACTTTGAAACTCCTACTCAATGTAGCCCAATTACAACACCAAATGGAACTTCTAACACTAGCAGCTTAAGCATATCCTTTATAGAGGCTCCTATAAGGAAATTCATATCATTAATAGAGATTTATGAATCATAGGAGTTTGCATTAACTGTTCTAGATCTTACAACATATAAGGAGGCAGTAGAAAAAAAAGAGTGGAAGCAAGCTATAAGAGAAGAGCTCATGTCCATCAAAAGGAACTCAACTTAAGAGCTAGCAAAATTTGCTGAATGAAAAGAAACCAATTGTTGTGAAGTGGATATTCAAGACAAATTTTCATGTAGATGGTAGTATCCAAGAGTACAAGGCTCAGTAGGTCATGAAAGGGTACTCTTAACAACAAGGGATCGATTATGAGGAGACATTTTCTCCTATAACTTGATTCAAAACTATAAGACTTTTTTTTGGCTTTGACCACTCAACTTAAATGGAAAGTGTATTTGCTTGATGTAAGCTCGACATTTCTGAATGGATAATTTGAAGAAGTTTATGTTACAAAACTAGAAAGCTTTTTGATTTATGGAAAAAGAAATAGAAGTTGTACATATTGAAGAAGGCTTTTATGGCTTAAAACAAGCCTCAAAAGCTTGATACAACAAAATAGTTATGTGAAAAGTGCAAATGAGCCCACTCTTTATCTAAAGAAGCAAGGTAAAGTTGCTTTCTTAATAATGTGCTTATATAGTGATGATATAATTTATATGGATTCAGATTTAGCATTTGTAGAAGAATTCAAATACAATATGATGGGCAGCTTCACAATTACAAACCTAGGATTGCTACATTATTTCCTTGGATTAGAGATTTTGCAAGATAAAAATGGGATGCTTGTTTCTCAAAAGAATTATACAACTGACTTATTAAAGAAATTCAACATGTCGAATTACAAGATGGTGGCAAATTTAATGAATAAGAATAAAAAATTGATGCAAGAAGATGGAGTTGAAGCTGTAAATGAAAGAAATTTTAGAAGTTTCATTAGTGGATTGATATATTAAACTAATATAAGGCTAGACATTTCATTCTTTGTTAGTGGTAGTGTCAAGATTCATAAGTTGTCCATCAAAGCGACATTATGGAATAACAAAAAGGAATTTAAATTACAATGCAAGGACTTTGAATTATAGAATCTGGCACACTCATATGAATTTTAGATTGATTGGCTTTATGAATAATGATCGTGCTACCTCATCATATGATAGAAGTACTTTTGGGAATTTATTTGGACTTGGTTTAGGTGTAGTCATATAGTAATCTACGAAACAACAAATGACAACATTATCAATAGCAAAGGAAGAGTATGTTGCTACCACTACAACAACATGTCAATGCATTTGGCTTAGAAGAATGATGTGCAATTTGCAATAAAAGCAAGAGAAGGCAAATGAACTTTATTATGATAATAAATCAACAATTGTAATAGCAAGCTATCCAGTCTGTCACATATTGAGGTAAGATTTCATTTTATTAGGTAATTGGTGGCCAAAGGAGAAATAGTTATAAAGTTCTATCACGTTGATGTCCAATCTGCAGATATCTTCACCAAAACTTTGTGAAGTCAAAGAGATGCTTTTCTTAGATCCTTGCTTGGAGTTTGTGATTTTGAATCAAAGGGGAGTGTTGGAGATAAGATTCAAAATTTGTTGCGAAAAAATATGATTTAAAATCTGTTGTAGAAGAATACTACATCAAATTCTCAAAATTAGTTTATTAATTAGCTAGTTATTGAAGAATTTTTAAAATATTTTTGCAGTAGTAGTAATTTCCTTTGAAACAAACATTAATAAGCCTCTATGACGATCAATATGAACACAACCATATCTTTTGACTCGTTTCACCCACATTGCCTAGGCAGCAATCTTGTTCCTACCACAGATTTTGGTTTTAACTTAAAATGTCCACTGGAGATCTACTTACCCTATTATATGAGTAGTTTTTAGTATCTATAGGAATATCAAAAAAACGACTTAATTACACCCTACTTTTGAACTAGTTTATTAGTAATTTACTTTTACAATATCTGAATCGTGTAAAATATTATCTTGCACCTAGGGGTGTCGAGAAAGGACTTGCACAATTTTGATGACCCTTGATTTTAATTGGAGTTTGATTACTCGAGTCACAGTCCTTGTCTTGAGCCATGTTTTCCTCTTTTCTAACTTCAAAGCTCTATTAATAGTTTTACAATTTTTTGCACTATGAAAACCTCTAAAATAAGTTGAAAGAAAACTAACTAGCACCTCATGATTTGGTATTTAGATCCACTCATATTGTATGTTCTTTAAATTTAAGCCTTTAATAAATTTGATGAAAGTTGAATAAATATGTCTCAATTTAGCCTTGTTAGAAGTTAGGTTTAATTCAAACTTTCAACAATTTAGTTTTTAGGTTGTTACCGTAAAATATGTTAGGACATTCATTAGTTGTTAGTTTTCCTGTTTCCTAGATGAATTAGTTAGAGTACTTAGAATTCGTAGCTGATACATTGTTAGTGTTTAATTCAAATTACAATTCTTGTAAAGCCTATTTAAGAGGCTCTATTTCTCGCGAATAAAGCAAGAGGTTAATTAGCAAAATCACTTTCTTCTGTTTCTAAAGTTGTTCAAATTTATAATATTTGTCCAACAAAGTGGTATTAGAGTCTTAGAACTGGACATACCATTCTTCTTGTTTGCAAACAACGGTAGCAACTTCAAGCTCTCTCATTGTCTCATAACCAAAGATACCAATTTTCAAAGGGATCTCGTGGAAACAGGTGTTGCAGAATCCAGTGATGATGAGACTCGTCTAAAAGAAAATCTGAAATATGATGCAAAAGCCCTCTTCTTCATCCAACAAGTAGTGGATGATTCAATATTCTCCATAATAACTGCTGCCATGTCGGCCAAACAAGCTTGGTCGATCTTGAAAACTGAATATCAAGGATCAATAAAGGTAATTACTATCAAAATTCAATCTCTTCGATGAATCAGTCTAAGAATACCTAGCAAAAGTCTCTTCCATTATAAGTCAAATGCATTCATACGGTGAGAAAATCATGAATGAAACTATTGTAGCTAAAGTGTTAAGGAGTTTAGCTATTAAATTTGGTCATGTAGTAGTTGCAATTGAGGAATCGAAAGATTTGTGTTTTTTTTCATTTGATGAACTGATGGGGACTTTACAAGCATATGAGGCCAGGATCAACAGAACCACTGAAAAAAGAGAAGAAAAGGCATTCCAGATTAAAGGGGATTCAGAGTCATCAAATTAATGTGCTAGAGGAAGAGGTATAACAAGTTTTCGAGGTTGAGGCTGAGGCCATGGAAGGAGCAGTTCCTTACACTATTCCTATTATATCAAAAATGGACACAGACAAATTTTGTTGGCCTAAGCTAAAGAAGCTAATTATGCTGAGGAGGATGAAGAGCAAGATGACTTATTATTCATGGCTCAGTCAAGCATAGAGATTGTTGTTAGTGATATATGGTATGTTGACAATGGCTGCTCGTATCACATTACTAATGAAAAATCCAAATTCAAGGATATTGATGAATCAATAAGGTCACATGTTTGGCTTGGTGATGACAAGCAACTCTGAATTAAAGACTGAGAGACTGCAATGGTATCTATAGGTAACCAAAAGAAGTTAATTACAGATGTGCACTTTGCTCCATGTATTACATATAATTTACTAAGTGTGGGGCAACTAATCGAGTCAGGTTATTCGGTTGTGATTAAAAATACAAAATGTTTGATAAAAAAGATGAAATTCTAACATTTGCTCACATGTCATCCAATAGGATGTTTCCCCTTAATCTCTCTACAGATGCAGCCATGATAAACAAGATAATGGGAGAATGTGAGTTATGGCACCTTAGGTGTGGGCATTTAAATGTCAAAGGTCTACATGTTGAACCCTGAGCATTTCATAGAAGTTAGAACTACTGAATGAAAAATTTTGATGATTAGTCATGAGTAAAGAAAAAATAAATGAAAATTTTTGAGTTTGAAATGATAGACAAGATTAAACTATTAAACGAGAAATGTGGATAGGTTCATATTTTGCTTTGGTGCTTTTGTTGGATAAGAGATTTTGAAATGGGAAGAATTAAGGTAAAAGTTAGAAGTAGAATGAAAGCAAAAATGAAATTGAAATTGTGTAGTAAGTTGATGGAGAATATGTACATATGTGTATATTCTGTTATTGGTGTTCATGATTAATCATGGACTCTATTTTTCTTTGGAGGATATTGATTTGAAATGGAGTTGATAATGAGGAGTAAATGAAGTAGAAAAGGTGATCTTGGTATGAGTTGTGTTAAAGAAAGATTGTGAAACCAAATAGGTGGTTGATCTGGAAAATGTTCACAGAGTATACTTCAGCCTTTTAGCCACAACGTTTTCTCTAGTTATCCAAACGAGATGATTCTTAATTTGAATTAAACTAGAAACATATGGCTACATTTCTTATGAAGACATATAATTTAAAGTCTGTCTTTAATAATCTGAAAATTTGTCATGAAGTTGAGAACTGGGTGCAGTACATTGGTGGATGAATGTAAAATTCGTATGTCAACTTCGAGGGCAAATCTAGACTCAATTGAGGCAAAATTAGTTAAATTTATCTTCTGGAGAGTTGTAGCTTATCCTTCTTGCTTTCCAACAATATATAGTACAAATTTTTTTGACTTCTAGGCTGAAAGTTATGGTTCTTATAAGGGAAGAGGTATCTTCTACGTTTTGCTTCTTCTATGTATTGTTGTCTTCAGTGATGATGTGTCGTCTGTGATGGCGCGTCTTCTGTGATGATGTGTCATCTGTCTTTTGCTATTTTTTGTCTTCTGCTTCTTTTATGTTTGACCTGTACCTATTTTCTACTCCATTTTTGACACTTCAGACGATCGAATTTTTCTTCAAGGTCTTCACGAAAGTTGTAGATCTTGAAGTTCTCTTTCAAACCATATAAGGAACACCTTAATCCAATATCTATAGGGAAAGTTGTAATAATTTTTCTGATTTATCTGTCTTTTTCCATTTGTTTGCTTTTTTCCTTTGGTTTCGTCTATACCTATCTTCTGTTCCATTTTTGACCCTTCAAAAGATAGAATCTATTTTTAAGGTCTTCATGAAAGTTATAGATCTTGAAGTCCTCTTTCAAAAAATCTAAAGACCACATAAATCTGATATCTTTAGGGAAACTTATGATAATTTTTCCCATTCATCTGCTTTTTCCCATTCGTCTGATCCTATCGTTTAGTGCATGTTGACCATTCAGATGATAAAATCTGACCTCAAAGTGTTCTTAAAAGTTGTATATCTCAAAGTCCTCTTTGAAATCGTCCTAAGATAATCTTAATCCAACATCTCTAGTGAAAGTTATGCCATTTGTCCCGAGACAAGTTCAATATGATTGAGGACCATACCTTGTTTGATTCTTTCGGCCATAATTTTGTTATCCGACCTTCAAATGAAGTAATTCTTAAACCAATAATTTCTTAGCACATTTTTCTATCCCTCCATAGATTTTTATGGCTTTTGGTATTGATTTAAAAAAGATGGATTGAAGAATCAAAATAAGGGTATCGGTAGGAACAGTAGGAATTGGATATTTTACTGAACATGCTTCAGTATTTTGATGATTTTGGGATCGGTAGAGCCCCGAATAAGATAATTCTAGTTTCAAGATAAACTAGAGACATGGAGCTACAGATAGTATGAAGAAGTTGAAATTTAATTCAGTCTTTAGGACCTTGAATTTTTTGATGGAAGTTGGGTATAGTATACTATTTCAGTCTAACAACAGTCTGAAATGTTTGGTGTCTAACTTTCAAATTTCTGAACCAAATGGATTGATTTTAGTGTCATTGGAAACTTAAGACAAGGGAGAACACTTTTCTATAAGAAAGAGTTTTGTCAAAATATTCAAAGGTACTTTTGGCAAGACACTTAAGTATAAAAGACATAAAGCATAAATGGAAGGGCAAATGGGACATTTCTCGATCATTAATAGTATAATCGAAAGAAGAAGTGTTGTCTTGCGTTTTAAGAAGAGAGGAGAACAAAAATTGAAGAGAAAAAGAAGGAGTGTCATGAAAAAGAGAGAGAAATACGAAGAGAAGAAGAGAATGAGAGAAAGAAGAGAAAACAAGCTAGGGTTTAACTTTTCTTGGTCTTCAATAAAGATTTTGGAGTTGTTTAAGAAAGGAAAAAGGAAGAGGAAGAGAAGAGTTTCCTTTTGAACTAAAGATGTTGGACCCCGATCTTCAAGTGGAATTTAGAAATATTAAATGTATGAAATGAGTATTTTGTATATGTATTGTGTGATAGATGTTAGTGTGCTTTAAGAAAATTGATGAGAAAAGAATTGATTGGTTTTGATG
>JANKYF010199529.1:0-10028 GCA_029829435.1 Erythroxylum hondense | reverse complement strand
CCACGGTGAGACACTGGGTCTAATAAAGCCCTTCTCTAATAACTCCTGTAGCTGAGCCTTCAGCTCCCTCAGTTCCACAGGTGCCATCCTATATGGAGGGATAGATATAGGAGCAGTACCTGGAACGAGGTCAATAATGAACTCTGTCTCCCGATCCGGCGGTAAACCCGGTAACTCATCAGGAAACACATCCGGGAATTCCCTAACCACGGGAATATCCTGCAGTCTCTGCTCACCTCTCACATCAATCACGTGAGTCAGATAGGCCTCACATCCCCCCTGCATCAACCTCAGGGCACTCAAGAAGGAAATCATACGGGCTGGCACTGCCTGACTAATTCCTCTGAACACTGCTCTAGGCTGACCAGGAGACTCTAGGATAACCTCCTTGGTATAGCAGTCCATGACGGCCCTATGTGCAGTAAGCCACTCCATCCCTAAAATCACATCTATCTCTCTTAGCGGTAACACTATCAGGTCTGCCCTCAACTCTGCCTGATCAATCACAATCGAACACCCCTTGCAGACCTCTCCTAACGCAGTAGTGCTACCTAGAGGTGTACTCACCTCTAACCCATACTGTAACATCTCCCTATCTCCATGCAATCTACATGCCAAATGCGGTGCAATAAATGAATGCGTGGATCCTGGATCTGGCAAAGCAAAAGCTTCATTACCAGAAATAAGAAGCACACCTGCTACTACATTTGGAGAATCCTGGGCTTCTTGCCTAGTCATGACATAGACCCTGGCCTGGGACTGTGATCGGCTGCCCCGTCCCTCAGTCCCCACAAAGGAATCCCCAGCTCTGCCTCGGCCTCTACCTCGGCCCCTCAGTCCAGATCCACTACCCCGACTTTGCTGTACTGTAGTGTTACTTCCTGATCTCCCACTAATAGCAGATTGAGCTCCCACAGTAACAGGGCAATCCCTGATCTGATGATCCATGGAGCCGCATTTAAGGCAGGCTCTAGTCAACTACCAACACTCACCATTGTGTCTCTTCTTGCAATGCTCACAAACAGGAGGAAACTGCCCGATACCTCTACCACTGCCACTGCCAGTCTGTACAAACCTCCTTCTGTACCCAAAATCAGACTACCTGGATCCTCCCGATGACCTGAAGGTCCTGCTCTGGCACCTGCTAAAACCCCTGCCAAAACTGCCCTGACTATTACTCAATCTCTTACCTTTGGACCCCTAACCAGTCTTAGCTTGTCTCTGTCTCATCAGCTGCTCAACTCGCACTGCAGCAGCACTCAGCTCAATAAAGGTACCCATATCAGATCGGACCAACCTAGTACGGATCTCCAAATTCAGCCCATTCTCAAACCTCCGGCACCTATCAGCCTCAGTAGATATAAAAGCAGTAGCGTATCCCATGAGCTCATTGAACCTTACCTCATACTCTACCACTGTCATCATACCCTGCTTCAACTCTAAGAACTCCTACATCTTCATTTCAAGATAAGCCTTGGGCATATAATTGTCTCCAAATGCCCTCAGGAAATCCCCCCATATCAGTAGGCAAGGCCTGGTGGTACTGCCCGGTATAGTCTTCCACCACTGATAAGTTGGGCCCTACAGGAGAGATACTATATAATCAAATCTCTCAGCTGAATCACAATCCAGCTGGTCGAAGACTCTCTCAGTCCTCTCCAGCCATCCCTCAGCCTCAGTAGGGTCTGTACTGCCATAGAAGTCTACAGCCCCCTGCTTGCGCAATCTATCATACCTCCTCTCCCGTCTCACGGGAACTCTAGGAGACAGCTCCTCAGATCGAGGCACCGAGGACTCCCTACTAGCTCCGACTGATCCTTGATCAGCTAGTTGATCAACCTGACCACCTAAGACGGATGACCTATAACAACACAATAATTCCAATCAATTTCTACATTTCTCACAATAATTCAAGTCTAAATATATACTAGTCCCAACAGATGCCAAACCATGCTCTGATACTACCTAAATGTGACGCCCCCTTACCATAGGGTATACACCGGAATGCTCGTAGGTCATTCCGATACATATCATACGATAAGGGTGAACTACGAACAATCACTACTGTACTTCACATGGCATCATAATAATAAAGCATCAATATAAAAATCACTAATTTTTGAAACCAAAATGTTTCCTTATTTAATTTAATCAAAAATAGTAATTTACATCTCTGTAAGTTTTTCACTGTCTGTACATTACTATAAAAGAAATCTATTACAAAAGCCTAACTAGGTCATCCCTAAAAATCCTAGCTGACTGACCTATGAGCCATGACTTCTCTTACCAACACGATCTACACGGCAGGAAAAGTCCCTCTGGAGCTAGGAGTCTACTCTCTCGGTCCTGAAAAATAATTTGCAATTTTGGGTGAGTTTGCGAACTCAGTGAGGAACCATTATCGATGGTTCACCCAATTCATGCATACTCACACAGATCACAATTATATCAAACTAGTCCATTCAAAAGTACTACATGATTATTCACATGAACACAAGGCGTTTTGCCTTTCACTAAATCAACAATCACAAACATTCAATCAAATGCACACGTAATGCGTATGTGACCCTTTTTTCAATTGATTACGTTGTTGTGACCGAGCGCCTGAACTGTCCCATTAAGGGCGCATTAATCGGTGAGCCTGAGGCTCTGAATCACTATGGGCTCGAGGTCCTAATACGTTGAGCTTTAAGCTCTCGGTGGCTGCTTCGGTCACAATTGTCATTATCTGATCATGCCTTTATGCATGAAATGCATTTGTCAATATGAATCAGCATATAAGGCACAATCAACACAAATATCACAAAGTAGCACATCTTAAGCAGATAATTCACAAATTCACATACAACAATACTTCTATGTCATAATCTCCCAATACTTCGGACACCTTCGATCCGGAATCCAATCATAAACAACGCACAAGCCCACCATTATTCTCCACAAAGTTATAAGTGTAGAATTTTAAACAATTAAAGATTGAGAAACCATCTAGGTTACTTACCAAATAAATTCCGAGCTAATTCCTGGAAGTCTCGGCAATGTCTGTGGGATGACGTTCCAGATGCGACTCTATAACAGTCAAAATATTTAAGCACTACCAAATGTACAATAAAAAATATTTATATATACACATGTAGCAATTTAAAATGCGTACAATGCATGTTCGTGACATTCCCGACACTATTCTAAACTTCCTGTCACAAACTTTTCCTCTAAATAATAGAAACTCATAGACACTAAAATCATTTAATTCATTTCAGAAATCCGAAAGTTATACTCCAAACATATAGGGATTATCCTTATATCGAAACTATATCCTATACTCAACTTTCATCCAAAATTTGAGAACTTTAATGATTGATTCAAAACTTCCTTTCTTCATAACACTTGTCCTCTAGTTTGCAACAAATCAAAAATCATCTCATTTGGACATCTACAACAAAATTTATGGCTAAAATACCAAAGCATGTCTGTGTAAGAGAATGGGTCCTGGCCACGGCGGAAAGAAGCTCGCCGCGACGTTTGATTTGTGTGTGGATAAAGGCTTAAGGTTTGATTTGTGTGTGGATAAAGTAGGAGCAAGCAAGTAGCAAGGAAGAACTTGTTGAATGGAAGGAGAAAACCAACGAAAACAAAGAGGAGAAGAACACCCACGAAGAAGAGAAGAGGAGAAGCTAAGTATGAAGGAGAAAAACTCATTTAAAACACCAATGCCCCTTTTTAAAAGGAGAATGTCGTGGATGCCTAAATTCTTAGGTAATAATATAACAAAAACTAAGTTAAAGACTTAAGTAGGCAAGTGACACCACTTGTCTTCTTCTTAAACTCTCTCAAGGTTCTTCCCAATTTCGATTTAATTTCAAGTCCAATTTTTCTCCAAATTTCAATGGCTCAAAGTAAGAAATCCTAAAATTATGTCTCTAATTTCTCAGTGCCATTGGCCAATCATTTTTAGTACCGAAAATCCAATCAATATGCTATTTGGCAATTTTTTTCCGATCCGGACATTGTCCCCTAAAAATTTCAGAAAAATCCTAAAATTCTCCATAAATGTAAAAGACACGAAATTTCACTCTAATTCAACTTTCAGACACAAATAACACATTTTTCACAAAAAATTCATTTATACACACATATGCCGGAAAATGTCATGAATGCATGTACACTCATATGCATGTGCAACAATTACCATTCATTTGAATATATAGAGGCTATATAATGCATGTTCATGTTGAGATATGTATACCCACGCCTAACCCATCCCAAATGACCAATTTACCCTTTCCATCAGTGATGGAATGTTACAATTCTCCCCTCCTAATAAAAATTTCGTCCCCGAAATTTCTTACTTGTCTGGTCGAACAGGTGAGGATATTGTCTCCTCATATGCTCCTCGGTCTCCTAAGTTGCTTCCTCAGTTAAGTGGTTCCTCCATAGGACTTTCACCAATGGAATAACTCTGTTCCTCAACTGCTTAACCCGTGATCCCACAATCTGGACCGGCTCCTCAACATAGCTCAGATTGCTAGCCACCTCAATCTCCTGAGCTGGTATCACATGTGTCAGGTCTGATCGGTACCATCAGAGCATACTCATATGGAAGACATTATGCAGCTGAGACATCTCACTCGGTAAAGCCAGCTTATAGGCCAAAGGTCCTATCCTCTCAATGATCTCATAAGGACCAATGTACCTAGGACTTAATTTGCCCTTTTTACTGAATCTCAGCACTCCTCTCCATGGTGACACTCGTAGGAACACCCTGTCTCTGACATTATACTCCATCTCCCTCCGATGCTGATCCACATAACTCTTCTGTCTATCTTGATCCGCTTTTATTCGGCTCCGAATTAGCTTTACCTTGTCCACTGTATCATGAATCAACTCTGATCCCTCAATCATTCTCACACCCTCTTCATCCCAATATAGAGGCGATCAACACTGCCTTCCATATAATGCCTCATACGGTGCCATCCCGATGCTACTCTGATAATGATTATTATATGCAAATTCAATCAAAGCCAAATATTGATCCCACGCTCCTCTAAACTCCTATACACAAGCTCAAAGCATATCCTCAACAGTCTTAATCATCCTCTCACTCTGCCCATCTATCTGAGGATGAAATGTTGTGCTAAAATTTAACCTGGTACCCGTAGCAGACTGCAAACTCTTCCAGAACCTCGAAGTAAATCTGGGATCCCTCAATAGTCTTAATCGTCCTCTCACTCTGCCCATCTGTCTGAGGATGAAATACTGTGCTGAAATTCAACCTGGTACCCATAGCAGACTGCAAACTCTTCCAGAATCTCTAAGTAAATCTGGGATTCCTGTCTAATACTATGGACACTGGAACCCCATGTAGTCTCACTCTCTCAATCACATACTTCTGGGCTAACTAATCAAGAGAATTGTTCTCCCTCATTGGTAAGAAATGGGCCGATTTAATTAACCGGTCCACTATGACCCAGATAGCATCATGTTGCCTCGAAGTCTTGGGCAACCCCATGATAAAATCCATCGTGATTCGTTCCCATTTCTACTCAGGAATAGGCAACGAATGGAGTTTCCCCACTGGAGCCTGGTGCTCAGCTTTAACCTACTGGCATGTCATACACCTGGAGACATACTCTGCCACCTGTTTCTTCATGCCAGGCCACCAGAAATGCTATTTTAGGGTGTTATACATCTTGGTAGTACCAGGATGCATAGCATAGGCAGCCATATGCGCTTCCTCCAAAATCTCTCGCCTTAAATCATCCATATCAGGCATACATAGCCTCTGTCCCAACCATAATGACTCATCTCTCACTTCAAATTCATAATTCAAATCAGCCTTGACTTTCTCAATCAGCTTCACTATAGCAGGATCCTTGCCCTGAACTCTCCTGATCTTGTCATGTAGCATCGGTCTAAGCTTCAGAGTGGCTACCAAAGCTCCCTCCTACTCCAGATTCAACTGCACATTCAAAGCTCTCAACTGAATCAAATTAGGCAACCTCAATACCTGAATCTGAGTTGCACTGATGTGAGACTTCCTGCTCAAAGCATCTGCCACCATATTAGCCTTCCCTAGGTGGTACTCAATCGTTCAATCATAATCCTTCAGCAGCTTAATCCATCTCCTCTGCCTCAAATTCAACTCTCTCTGACTCAGCAAATACCTCAAACTCTTATGATCAGTGAAGATCTGAAAAGTCTCACCATACAAGTAGTGTCTCTAAATTTTCAGGGCAAAAACAACTGCAGCTAGCTCTAAATCATGCACTGGATAGTTTACCTCGTGAGACCTCAATTGTCTCGAGGCATAGGCAATCACTCTGCCATGCTGCATCAAAACACATCCCAATCCCTGATGCGATGCATCACTATAAACCTCATAACCTCCAGTCCCTGATGGAATAGCCAACACCGGTGCAGTAGTCAATCGATGTTTTAGCTCTTTAAAGCTTTTCTGGAACTCCTCAGTCCACCTGAATGGTACATTTTTTCTTAGAAGTTTTGTCAGAGGAGCTGAGATCAATGAAAACCCCTCGACAAACTTCCGGTAATAGCCAACCAATCCGAGGAAGCTCTGAATCTCTGACACATTATCACTGCCTCAATCTTGTTCGGATCGAACTAAATACCCTCTCCGGTCACTATATGGCCCAGAAACACTACCTCATTTAGCCAAAATTTACACTTACTGAATTTGGCATAGAGCTACTTCTCCCTCATAAGCTGCAAAACAATCCTCAAATGTTCCCCATGCTCCTGACTACTCCTCGAATACACCAGAATGTCATCAATGAATACAATTATGAACTGATCAAGGTAGGGCTGAAAGACCTTATTCATCAAGGCCATAAAAGCTACCGTGGCATTAGTCAATCCAAACGGCATCACTGGAACTCGAAATGCCCATACCTGCTCTGGAATGCACTCTTAGGCATATCAGCCTTTGCTATCTTCAGCTGATAATACCCTGACCTCAGATCCAACTTAGTGAACACCTGAGCTCCCTTCAACTGATCAAATAAGTCATCGATTCTAGGTAGTGGATACTTATTCTTCACTGTCATCCGATTCAGCTGCCTGTAATCGATGCATAGCCTCAAAGTCACATCCTTCTTCTTCACAAACAATACCGGAGCTCCCCAAGGTAAGACACTGGGCCTGATAAAACCCTTCTCCAGTAACTCCTGCAACTGAGCCTTCATCTCCCTCAGTTCCACAGGTGCTATCCTATATGGAGGTATAGATATAGGAGCAGTACCTGGAACTAGGTCAATAGTAAACTCTGTCTCCCGATCCGGTGGTAAACCCGGTAACTCATCAGGAAACACATCTGGAAATTCCCTAACTACGAGAATGTCCTGAAGCCTCTGCTCAAGTCTCGTGTCAATAACATGGGCCAGATAGGCCTCACATCCTCCCTGCATCAATCTCAGGGTACTCAGGAAAGAGATCATTCGGGCTGGCACTGCCTGACTAACTCCTTTGAACACTACTCTAGGCTGACCAGGAGACTCTAATACGACCTCCTTGGTGTAGCAGTCCATAATGGCCCTATGGGCAGTAAGCCAGTCCATCCCTAAAATCACATCTATCTCTCGCAATGGTAACACTATCAGGTCTGCCATCAACACTGCTTGATCAATCTGAATCGAGCACCCCTTGCATACCTCTCCCAATGCAGTAGTACTACCTATAGGTGTACTCACCTCTAGCCCATATTGTAATATCTCCCTATCCCCATGCAATCTACATGCCAAATGCGGTGCAATAAATGAGTGTGTGGATCCTGGATCTAGCAGTGCAAATGCTTCAATATCAGAAATAAGAAGCACACCTGCTACCACATCTGGAGAATCCTGGGCCTCCTGCCTAGTCATGGCATAGACCCTGGCCTGAGACTATGGTCGGCTGCCCCGTCCCTCAGTCCTCACAAAGGAACCCTCAGCTCTGCCTCGGCCTCTACCTCGGCCCCTCTGTCCAGATCCACCACCCCGACTCTGCTGCACCGTGGTGTTACTGCCTGATCTCCCACTAATAGCAGACTGAGCTCCTACAGTAACAGGGCAATCCCTGATTTGATGATCCATAGAGCCGTATTTAAGGCAGGCTCCAGTCAACCGCCAACACTCACCACTGTGTCTTCTCGCAATACTCACAAACTGGAGGCTGAACCTGTCCTATACCCCTACCACTGCCACTGCTAGTCTGTGTGAACCTCCCTCTCTGACCAAATCCGGACTACCTGGATCCTCCTGATGACCTAAAGGTCCTGCTCTAGCGCCTGCTAAAACCCCTGCTAGAACTGCCCTGACCGTCACTCAGTCTCTTACCCCTGGACCCCTGACCAGTCTCAGCCTGTCTCTGTATCATCAGCTGCTCGACTCACATTGCAGCAGCCCTCAACTCTATAAAGGTGCCCATATCAGATCGGGCCAACCAAGTGTAGATCTCCAGATTGAGGCCATTCTCAAACCTCCGGCACCTATCTACCTCTGTGGAAATCAAAGCAGTAGCATAACCCATAAGCTCATTGAACCTCACCTCATACTCTGCCACTGTAATCCTACCCTGCTTCAACTCCAGGAATTCCTACATCTTCATCTCAAGATAAACCTTGGGCATATAATTATCTTTAAATGCCCTCAGGAAATCCTCCCATGTCAGTAGGCAAGGCCTGGTGGTACTGCCCGGGACAGTCTTCCACCACTGATAAGCTGAGCCTTGCAAGAGAGAGATTGCATAATCAAATCTCTCCTCTGAATCACAATCCATCTGGTCGAAGACTCTCTCAGTCCTCTCCAGCCATCCCTTAGCCTCAGCAGGGTCTATGCTGCCAAAGAAATCCACAGCCCCCTGCTTGCGCAGTTTGTCATACCTCCTCTCTCGTCTCACGGGAACTCTAAGAGGCAACTCCTCAGATCGAGGCACCGAGGACTCACTACTGGCTCCCACTGATCCTTGGTCAGCTAGTTGATCAATCTGATCACCTAGAACGGATGACCTATAACAAAACAATAATTCCGATCAATTTCTGCATTTCTCAAAATAATTCAAGCCTAAATATGTAACTAGTCCCAATAGATGCCAAACCATGCTCTGATACCACCTAAATGTAGTTCACCCTTCTCGTAGGATATGTATCGGAATGACCTACGGGCATTCCGGTGTATACCCTATGGTAAGGGGGCGCTACATTTAGGATATAAAACACGAAGGTCCCAAATTCTCAGACAAATAGCACTTATATGTCATAATCTTCCAATACATCGGACCTTCTGTTCGGAATCTAGTCATAAACAACTCATAAACACACATATATTACACATTGTCCAATTAGAAATATTTAATAATGCACACATAGCAATTTAAAATGTATACAATGCATGTTCATGACATTCCCGGCACTATTCCACAATTTCCCATCACAAAATTTTCTTCTAAAAATTAGAAACTCTTTGACACCAAAATCACTCAATTCGGACCTCTACAGGTCCAATTATTAATAAAAGATGGACCAGAAAATAATTACCCGGTCCCCTTACTTCGACCTAATTAATCCACATCAATTTCATCTCTAAAGATTCCCAATTTCACAAATAAATAAAATTAAATATTACACAAATTCGATGCCTCGAGAATCAGGTCAATCGGATGTCGGATGCAAAAATTATGCACAAAAGAAATAGCATTTATAATTCAAACTAAATAATAATATAATTAATTAAAAACAACCAAAACCACCGATTAAACCTTCCCTTCTTTCAGACTACTCAACTCTTCACACAAATGTCCAAAAATTACAATTAAGGACTCATTGGAAAGAACACAAAAAAGTCTACAAGTTTCATGAAGAGCTCACAAACCAATTTCACATTTAAGGGTGTAAAAAATGCAATCAAAGTATCTGTCAAATCATAAATTTCCCAAAACAGTACAACACTCTACTAAAATTCCTATCTTTCCATTCCTTATGCCAAAAATTCCAAGTTTTATATCAATCAAAAGAGCAAAACATATTCTACAACTTT
>JANKYF010199524.1:0-10029 GCA_029829435.1 Erythroxylum hondense | reverse complement strand
CCCTCCCCCATGCACGTAACATTCCCCTGCCCCTGCCCATAACAGAAAGTGGTAACTTTACTCAGTTACCCTTCCCTCCCCCTTCTAGAATACACCTTAGTGATAGGAGGTCTAACATTGCTCCCCCCCATAAGATGCACCTTGTCCTCAAGGTGAAAATCTGGAAATTGTCCCCCAATGTAATCAAACTTTTCCCAAGTATTGTCCGAATCTGCTAACCCTTACCACTTGATCAAGACTTCCAATCCTTGAGGTCCCCCGAGTTGTCTTACAGCCAGGACTTGTTCAGGTTGCACCAATAATCCTTCCTCTCTGGTCCATGTATCAGGTAAAATCAGCTGATCTGTATCTTCTCCCACCACGGCTTTTAGCTGTGACACATGGAAGATAGGATGGATTCGGGCTGATTCAGGTAATTGCAACTCATAGGCCACTTCTCCAATCCTTCTCAAAACTCGAAATGGACCGAAATACCGTGGGGCTAGTTTCTCACTCACCCTTTTTGCTACTGTCAATTGTCTATATGGAGCAAGCTTCAGCCATACCATGTCTCCTACCTGGAAAACCACTGCCCTCCTATGTTGATCAGTCCTGCTTTTCATGTCATTTTGTGCCTTAGATAGGTGCTTTTTTATTTTTGTCAGGTAATGGTCTCTTTGCTGTAGTAATATATCAATGGACTCCATTTTTGAACCCCTTGATCCCATCTGAAAAATGGGAGGAGGGTCCCTGCCATATAATACCTTAAATGGTGTAGTTTTTAGAGCTACATGGTAGGAAGTATTGTAGCAAAATTCTGCCCAACCCAACCATTTCGCCCATTGCTTGGGGGTATCTCCAGCAAGACACCTTAAGTAAGCCTCTACTTATCTATTTACCACCTCCGTAGCACCATCAGTTTGGGGATGGTAGGATGAGCTGAATTTGAGAGTTGTTCCATGCATCTTGAAAAGCTCCCCCCAGAATTTGCTTAGGAAAATCTTATCCCTGTTGGAAACTATTGACCTAGGAAATCCGTGTAGCCTCACAACCTCCTTGATGAACAATTCAGCCACTGATTGTGCCGTGTATGGGTGCTTAAGAGGTAAGAAGTGAGCATACTTGCTCAGTCTGTCCACAACCACTAAAATAGATGTATATCCAAGAGATCTAGGAAGCCCCTCAATGAAATCCATAGTTATATCATCCCATACCTGATTTGGAATTGCAAGTGGCTGTAAAACTCCGGCTGGAGATAATGTTAAGTGTTTCTACTGCTGACATGTTAAACAGGCCGCCACAAACCTATAGATTCCTTTCTTCATTCCCTCCCAATACAACTCCTTAGCAATGTGCTTATATGTTTTCAACGGTCCTCCATGTCCCCCCAAATGGCTCTCATGAGCATCCTTCATAATTGGGATTATATATGCAGAGGTAGGAGGGAGTACCAATCTGTCCTTGTAGTAGAGCTGGCCTTGCTTCACCGTATATGGGGGTTTAAATCCTGGATCTCTGCTGACAGCTTCAGCCAACTCCCTCAACTTGCTATCAGCTGCTATTTCCTTCAAGATTTCTTCCATATCTATGATCTTGCATGCCATAACAGTCCGCAATTCTTCCTCGTATTGTACTCGTGAAAGAGCATCCGCCACCTTGTTCTCCCTACCTGGTTTGTACTCAATAGAGAAGTCAAAACCCAACAGCTTGGTAATCCATTTCTGATAGTCAGGATGGATTTCTCGTTGCTCCAGCAGAAACTTTAATGGTTTCTGGTCAGTTCGAATAACAAATCTATGGCCTAGGAGGTACGATCTCCATTTTCGGACAGCCAATACATTAGCCATTAACTCCCTTTCATAAGCAGATTACCCCTTCTTTTCAGAAGACATTGACTGACTATAGTAAGCAATTGGCCGATTATTTTGCATCAACACAGCTCCCACCACCGAAGCTGAAGCATCAGTCTCCAAAATGAAGGATTGGTTGAAGTCGGGTAAGGCCAATACAGGCATAGTGATCATGGCCTGTTTCAGCTGATGGAAAGCCCTTTCCGCCTCCCCTGTCCACTTAAAGTTATTTTTCTTGAGCAGCTGCGTCAGCGGCCATGCAATGTGGCTGTACCCTTCACGAATTTTCGGTAATAACCCGTCAACCCTAAGAACCCCCTCAACTCCTTCAAGGTTTCTGGTTTAGGCCACCTTAACATGGCCTCAATTTTGGACTGATCTGCTGCCACACCCTGTTCCGAAACAATGTGACCAAGATATTCCAAGTGAGGCTGCCCAAAGATACACTTCTTATAGTTAGCGTATAGTTGCTGCTCTTCCAAAATGCTCAAGGTCACCCTTAAGTGGTTCAAATGCTCCTCCTTACTTCGGCTGTAAACTAAAATGTCATCAAAGAATACGAGTATAAACTTTCGAAGATGGGGTTTAAAAATTTGATTCATCAATGATTAGAATGTTGCCGGGGCATTTGTCAAACCGAAGGGCATTACTATAAATTCATAATGCCCTTCATGTGTGCGAAATGCGGTTTTCTCTATATCTTCCTCCTTCATCCTTATTTGATGATAACCGGACTTTAAATCGATCTTGGAAAAAATGACTGCCCGACTTAACTCATCCATCAACTCCTCTATTATGGGTATCGGAAACTTGTCACTTATGGTCACTTTGTTGAGAGCACGATAATCTACACAGAAACGCCACCCTCCATCTTTTTTCTTAACTAGTAAAACTGGACTAGCATAAGGTGACGTGCTAGTTTGAATAAATCCCGAATCTAACATCTCTTTGACCAGCCTCTCAATTTCATTCATTTGAAAGTGAGGGTATTGTAGGGTCGGACTCGGACAGGTCCTTCTCCTTCGATGAGATGGATGTGATGTTCTCTTCCCCTCTTTGGTGGTAAAGCCTTCGGCCACTGAAAAACCCCCTTAAACTCTTCCAATAGGCTACTGATTTCCGGATCCACTGAGTTACTTCTCCCTTTAAAGTCTTCCTCTGCTTGTCCCATCAGTTAAAAATACACCAAGTCCCCTTCCTTCAAGTCCTTGCACAAGGATTTTGCACTCACCAATGATTTTGACAAAATGGGATCCCCCTTTAGAATAATTTCTTTCTTCCCAACCCTCAACTTCATGGTCAGTGTACACCAATTAGTCAGAACATCCCCTAGTGTCCCCTAGTGTCCTCAGCCATTTTATGCCAAGAACCACATCTATGTTGCCCAACTTCATCGGCAAGAAGTCCTCTGAGATTTCCAGCTCCTGTATTCTCAATTCAACTTCCTATATACCCCTTTTCCTGCTATCTTGTCTCCATTTCCCACAAATATTTCATACTTACCGGTAGAATCCCATTTGGATCTCCATTTTAATGCCAACTCTTCTGATACAAAATTATGGGTGGCTCCACTGTAAATGAGGATCACCACGAGCTCTCCTTCCAAATCTCTGACCACCTTCATCGTTTTGGGTAGGGTCAATCCAGCTGGTGATCCAGCTGAAAGCTCAACATCCAGCAGCTCCCCTTTAGGCTCCACTGCTTCATCCGTATTTTCCAGCATATCCCCTTCTACTTCTTCATCCAGTATGGTAATAACCTTCAAGTTTATCATTTTACACTGATGACCCACGATGTATTTTTCATCGCATTTGAAGCACAGACCCCGTCTCCTCTTCTCCTGTAACTCATCAAAGGTTAAACACTTAAAATTTCCTTGGCCCTTGTCGGTGAAAGTGGCCCTGCCTGTTTTACCCCCATTTTTCTCTTGCTGTCTAGCTGTTTCCCACCCTTTGTGCCCACCATAGCTGACTGTCTTATTACCCCCCATTATTTTGTTTCGCCCAAGTATTTTATTTTTTTCCTCAATCTATTGAGCCAACGACATCATTCGACCCAAGCTTCTGGGATTAGCAATCAGGAGCTCCACTCTGATCTCCTTCGACAGTCCATTCAAAACGTACTCTCCAGCACTTCATCGGGCAATTCAGGTAAGGGAGCAACTAGCTCCTCAAATCGGCAGATATAGTCGTCCACAGAGCCCGTCTGCTTGATGGCCAACAGTCGCTGACAAGGAGTCCCCTCTTGGATGGGTCTAAATTTCTTTACCAGAAGCTCCTTGCATTCCTCCCAGTCCCTAATCGGTCTTCGGCCTTCCACCCATCGAAACTGCGCCAAAGCTCTTGTCTCCATGCTGAGAGACACCAACTCCATCTTCTCCCTCTCATTGAATCTACCCACCGAAAAAAATCTCTCCACCCTATAAATCCACCAGTCCGGATCGTCTCCATCAAATACCGACATCTCCACCTGCCGAGTCCGGCAGTCCCTTCTGTGCTCTCCGGTTCGCCCATAACCAAGCCATGGATCCTCGGGGTAGCTTGCCCATCCCTCTCTCGGAGCCTCGGGTTCCCGCTCTCCTGCCCCTGGTGGCCCTCGTCGACCCCCAGCCTGGCGCGCCCACCTCTAGTATGACTCCGGGTGAGTCGGGTCATTCCACCCGCACTCAGGAGGATACTCCGTCCTTCCTACCTTGTCTAGGGAACGTCGCCGGAACTCCCCCATGGGTTCGACTACTGACGTAGGTCCACGACTTCCACCTGGTTCCATCGGCTCCTTCCCTTTGTCCACTCGAGCGTCCTCCTCCCTCCAGTGGTTGCCCAACGACTCTCCACTCTTGCCGGCATCTCTGTGACTCACCAACATTGTCATTTCTCCCGCTGCTCCTTCAACTCCAACTGAGATCATTCCCAGTTTCGCTGCACTTCTTCTTTCTCCAGTCTACGTTCTTCCCTCATCAGCTCCAAATTCTTCTGAAGATCGTCACGTAAATTTCCGATTTCCTTCTCAAGCCCATCCATCCGATTATCCCCCTTCTTGTTAGCCATCGTTAGGATCCTTGCTCTGATACCAGTGATAGAACTCTCTTAGCTGAGAGATTTCTTTACTGAATATTATTCTTGTGTGACGACAATGTCTGTCAATTACAAGGTATTATGCAGACAATTCCGAGAGTGCTGCTCTCTCCAGCCTATAGGCTCACCGTATATTCCCCCTAATTGCCTACCTCCCTCCCAATCATTACAGCATTTATATTAACTAACTTCTTACGTCAGCAAAAATAACAAACACTCCTATTCACTCCCCTCCCCCATGCACGTAACATTCCCCTGCCCCTGCCCATAACAGAAAGTGGTAACTTTACTCAGTTACCCTTCCCTTCCCCCTTCTAGAATACACCTTAGTGATAGGAGGTCTAACACATTACTCTAGTCCAAACCTAAGAAAAATTCTCTTCATCAGCAGTGGCCACGAAAAGGCCATCAAAGCAAAATAGTAACTGAGATATCACCAAAGATTTTTGGATCATCGTACAAGATGAGTATCTCACAACAAACATTAAACAATGGATAAGATGTTAGGATCGTCGGTTGTAGATGCTGAAATCATCCACGCTAACCATTTTCACACTTCTGTTTCTTAAAATCATCAAATCAATGAAAAGTGATAAACACAATAACTTATGACAGGAAAGAAATAATCCTTACCATCGTAATCAATGCAGTTCAGCAGTATTTCTCCAGCTCCAAGCTCTTGAACTACTTTTGCAAGTTCATAAGCTCCAATTGGCCTACCTTCCCTCCCGCCATTAACCTTTAAGGAGGTGAACATTAAGCTGTATCAGGAATTTAATTGTACAGAATACTGAGCCACATCAAAGCAATAAATGAGATTCCCATTACGGTAGAGTGCCAATGATCATGGCAAAATGATCTTGATTCACATGTCATTGCAAAACTAATCTATGTTGTTCCTCTACTTGTCCTATCTGAATAATGAATCCAGATATATAGGGATGGCAATGGGTCGGGCTGACCCCTACCAGAAGTGGCCCAGCCCAAGCCCTATCGAGTTGAAGGCAATCCGGGCCAAATTTTATTTTTTAAAAGGAAGTGTGAAATGGCATTGATTTGCAGTATGGGGCCCGGGCTCACCCGTTCAACCTTTTACCATCCTTACAGATATATATATATCTCTCTATTAATTGATAGGGCAACATTTTATATTCATTTTCAAGCTGTCATATTAGTTCAACTTGTCAATGGAATTCTTCTTTCATTTCTCGACGGTGAAGTAAGCCCACGCTCATGAACTTCTTATCATAGGCCAGAACAAGTTGATAGGACCCCATTTTTTTCTTTTCGCCCCCATACTGCCACGCAGGAAGGACATGAGGACGTACAAAAGGAAAGAGGGGGTGACATTTCCCTTGACGGGAGGCCCACAAGACGGGCTCTTAGTTCAGAGGGTCGGGTTTGGGCTCGCGCTGCCAGGGCACAGGCTCTATTGCCATCCCTACAAATATATATCTCTATTAATTGATAGGAAAACATTTTACATTCCTTTTCAAGCTTTGTCTTTCCTATTAAGAAATGTTACGTTGTTATCATCTCAAGGAAGACTCCAATTGGAAAATTACTGAAACCTAGTTTCACGATTAGTTATTTATTTGATTTTATGCATAGATATATATTCTGATACTATGTATATGCAATGTCACTGCATAGCTTTTAATTCTAATCTATTTATTTAGTTAGTTCTAGGTAGCAAGAAAAAGTAAAGTTGAATCAACATAGGAAAGAAAAAATAGTTTCAGAGCCGACTGCACACAAAAGAAAAAAAAACAAGGCTTACCATGCATTGATACCAGGCATACTCTTCTCCATTTGGACCTGAAATCAACATAGGAGAAGGCAACATTTCATTTCATTTAATCAGAAAACCAACGTAGTATAAGACATCTTTCCCTATCTTTTTTGTGCATGAAAAAGATAAATGAAGACTATCCTTAGAAAGATTTAACAGCAGAGGAGAGGATGATTTTAAGTTCAGCAAAGGTAGGAAATTATGATGAGAAACGATTGGAACACAATACCTCAAGCTCCAAACCTCTGCTAAAGGAAGTGGCGCATTAGAATTTTCAAATTCAAAGAGTTAGTATTTTTTTCAAAGCTACATCATCATTATTCACTTGAATAGGTCCCAGTGGCATATTAAATCTTCTGTTTTTATTGAAGATAGAATCAAAATATATAGTAGTTCAAGTGACAAACTGAGAAGCTGACAATGGTAAACTTGTAGAAATTATCCTTACCCTGCTTAGTTACCCGAATAACATTGAACTCCACATCATTGGGACTTCTGAGATAAACTCTACGAGGGTCTATACTTACAACCACTGCCTAAAATAAATTGAGAAAAGTCAACAGATAGAACCATCTACATTTTCTGGCCACACTTAAACCAACTTTAAATACAAATAAAAGGTACAAAGGCAAGAATATGGACGTCTTTATCAGAAGTTCATAAGGACAGGTTATGTAGGATAGAAGAGAAATCATCCAGGGCATTAGCATACATCATTCCAATATTGAAGATTTTTCCCTTTTATTGTTGGTTCTTGCAAATAATGTGTAAGTGAAGAGAAATACGGATTTTAAAGCATTTCAAACTGTATAAAATACAAACCTGGTTTCCATAAACTCTAGATATCAGTTCAATGCTGGTCTTTCCAGTCTTAACCTTCAAGAATAATCAAAAGCCATTACAAAGGAAAGACTAGCAATAAAACATGAATTGACAGCAAATCTGCTCCAATTAGCTAGCGGCATTCATACTTTAGTTCTGAAATATTCCTCTGCAGCATAGACAGCATCACTTCCAATAGAAACCTTATCTGCCCCAGACCTGAAATATTCTGAAGCTACTTCCAAACTAGAATAGTACCTAAATGAGAAGTGAAAATAATCAAGATTGATCAAAGACTAAAGAGTTTGAGAAAAAAACCAATGTAATGACCACTATGCCAGTTCAACTGTAAAATAAGTGCAAGATTGGTCTATGGTACGATGGAAGAATCAAACCTTCCATTTGCATCCGTAAAATCTCTGATCCCACCTCCCACAGTCAATGGTACAAAAACATTTTCTGAGGTGCATCTCAAAACCTGCACAGCCATAGCAATGAAAAAAGATGAGATATATGATAAGCCATCTCAAGGAAACCAAAGGCAAATGGCCAAAACTGGTAATTTTTCATTGAATAACTGATTGTTAAATTAGTCACCTGCAACATGGGCAAATCACCTAAAGGAAAGTCCCGGAACCCAGTAATGTTCAGGAAGCTGATCTGAAATTCAACATCAGTACATTTCAAAACACAGAATCATTACTCTGAAGACAACATAACCACTCAATTTGACAACATAACCACTCAATTTATTAGATAAAAAAAGTCTACCTCATCAGCTCCATCTTTATAGTACTGACCCGCAAGCTCCACTGGCTTGCCAAGGTTTCTAACCTGCAGAGGTTTGCACCCATGTAAAGCAGTTGTTGATTTTACAAAATGATCCGAAACAAAAACAAATCAGACACTGATTTGGTGATGATGCTTTTGAATTGCATGAATTAAATTTTTTATGCCAACATATTAATCTATCGTATAAAAGACATGCCGCCATAAGAAATAAGCTCTTACATGACCATGTATATTTCAGTTCAATGATTTAGATGACCATTTTAAGATGTAAAAGATAGTTCTTTGGATTTTATATTGGTATTAATATGCATACAAATAAATGGGAGTCTCTGATAAGACAATGCTGTCAGTAAACAAGATGATTATCAAGAAGCAAAAGTGAAAAAAAATTTGAACGGCATACGTTAGATGCCACTTCTACTTCAATCTTTCATAAAATTTCTTGACGTCTCAACTCTGTTTTAGAGATGCAATGCCTCTAGCTATAATCTTGCCTTAAGAGACATCTTAATATGTACTGCCATAAGAAGTTGCATTCTTTGACAAACCTCATTCTCTTGTGTATGTTCTCTCACATCATATTGGTCTCCTTTGGTTACTACAACATCTCCTTTATCATTTGTTGTCACATCAAGACAAGAAATCACTTGAAAGAAAGCAGTATGCATGAATAGCATAAACTTTCGGCAAGGTTGTTATATACAATGCTTTAAAAGTTTAAAACCAGAGATCACTGGTTATCCTGATGCACTGTTCATATCATAAAAATCCTGCACAAATTTGGAAAAAAAAGGGGTAAAGGATGCATTACCCTCTTTGCAACTTTGGGCACCGTTCCTTCGGAGGCTTCTCTCTTCAACCCAAGTTACCATTTCATTAGATAAGGAAACAAAGAAAAATAAAAGCTGCATAAGTTTCAAGATTAAAAAGACTACCTTTACAAAGGGTGTCTCAGGTTTCAAAGACCTCTCATATGTAAAGAAATATTATGATTTATCAGAAAATTGGTTAAAAGATCAGTAGATTACATAAACAATTTACGGAAATCAATGAGGAGAAAGAGAACAAAAACTAAGGCTAAATTGACACGAACCGGGATCAATAGATGAGGAGGCACGAAAGGAGATATGTTTGTGCTGAAAAGATAGGGTGCTTTTGTAGATGTCTCGTTGTATAAATGACGATAAAGAAGAAGAACATAGCATCACTGAAGCTGCCATACCACTTTGTTGTTTGTTATGAATGAATGATGTCTTTTGTAACAGAGGTAACAAAATATGTTGTACAGTAACAAGAATCGGTTAAGAAGAATGAGAAAGTGCTGCAGGAACAACTGAACAGATAGCAAAAACAAACACAAGATTGAGATGATGCATGCTCTAAGCTGGCATTTTACCTTTTGCATTGCATCACTTCTTGTTGTATAAAACCTTCGGTTGGTTGAAAAAGAAATCAATTCGCTTTGGATGCTTGGTTCTGTTAGAGTGTTTATTGTGGTTCTCAACGTTTTTGACCGATTTTTACTGTTTGTAATTGATTTAGAAGGGGGGGTTGAATAGATCTTTAATCTTTTTGAATTTTTCTACAATAAAATCAGAAGTTAATACACACAAAAACAATTTAAATAAATTTAATTGAAAAGTGTAGGGAAGAAGATCAAACACTGTTTTTATAGAGGTTCGGTGCTAAGACCTACGTCCTCTACCTAAGCTCCCACTTA
>JANKYF010199473.1:0-10034 GCA_029829435.1 Erythroxylum hondense | reverse complement strand
ATGTACATTTTGTGACGTTTTATGCACATTTTTGTGATATTGTATGCACATTTTTTAAATATACATTTTGTGACGTTTTATGCACGTTTCCAAAAACCGTCGCAGAATGTGCATTTTTGTGGCATTTTACGCATTTTTTTGAATGTGCATTTCCATGACGTTTTATGCACTTTTCCAAAAAGGTCACAAAATGTGCATTTTTGTGACGTTTTATGCACATTTCCTAAAAACGTCATAGAATGTGCGTTTTTGTGACGTTTTACACACTTTTTTGAATGTGCATTTTCATGACGTTTTATGCACTTTTTTTTTGCATGACGTTTTATGCACTTTTTTGAACATGCATTTTTGTGACATTTTATGCACGTTTCCAAAATCCCACAGAATGTGCATTTTCGTGATGTTTTATGCATGTTTTTTAAATTTGCATTTTTGTGACGTTTTATGCACCTTTCAAAAAAATGTAGCAAATTTCGTGACGTTTTATGCACGTTTTTTGAATGTGCATTTTGTGACGTTTTATGCACGTTTCCAAAAATTTTCGCAACATGTGAATTTTCGTGGCATTTTATGCATGTTTTTTTAATGTGCATTCCCGTGACGTTTTGTGCACGTTTCCAAAAATGTGCATTTCCGTGACGTTTTGTGTACATCACAAATTGTGCATTTTTGTGACATTTTAGGCACGTTTCCTAAAAATGTCACAGAATGTGATTTCGTGGCGTTTCATGCATGTTTTTTGAATGCTCATTTTCATGAGATTTTATGCACATTTCCAAAAAACGTCACAAAATGTGCATTTTGTGATGTTTTTTGTGACGTTTTTTGAATGTATATTTTCATGACGATATATGGATGTTTCCAAAAAACGTCACAAAATGTGCATTTTTGCAACGTTTTATGTACATTTTTTGATTATGCATTTTCATGACGTTTTACGCACGTTTCCAAAAAATGTGATAGAATGTACATTTTCGTTACGTTTTATGCACATTTTTTATTGTGCATTTTTGGGGCATTTTATGCATATTTACAAAAAATGTGACAGAATGTGGATTTTTGGGACGTTTTATTTACGATTCTAAAAAACATCACAGAATGTGCATTTTTGTGACGTTTTATGCACGTTTCAAAAAAATCTCACAGACTGTGCATTTTTGTTACGTTTTATGTATGTTTCTAAAAAATATCACAGAATGTACATTTTTGTGACGTTTTATGCACGTTTCCAAAAAATGTCACTTAATGTGTATTTTCGTGGCGTTTTACGCAAGTTATTAGAATGTGCAATTTCATGAAATTTTACGCACGTTTTTTGAATGTGCATTTTCATGGCCTTTTATGCACGTTTCCAAAAAACGTCACAGAATGTGCAGTTTCTTGACATTTTACGAACGTTTCCAAAAAATATCGCAGAATGTGCATTTTCGTGACATTTTATGCACATTTTTATTGTGCATTTTGTGACATTTTTTGCAGGTTTGCCAAAAACATCACAGAATGTGCATTTTTGTGACGTTTTATGCATGTTTTTTGAATGTACAATTTCGTGACATTTTATGCACGTTTCCAAAAATTGTCGCTAAATGTGTATTTTAGTGACGTTTTATGCATGTTTTTTGAAAGTGCATTTTCGTGACATTTTACGCACATTTTTTGAATGTGCATTTTCATGATATTTTATGCACATTTTCAAAAAATGTCACAGAATGAGCATTTTTTGTGACATTTTATGCACGTTTCCCAAAAATATCGCAGAATGTGCTTTTTCTTGACTTTTTATGCACATTTTTTATTGTGCATTTTCGTGATGTTTACGCACGTTTCCAAAAAATGTCATAGAATGTGCATTTTTATGATGTTTTACGTACCTTTCTAAAAAATATCACAGAATGTGCATTTTTGTGACGTTTTTTGCACTTTTTTGAAAGTACAGTTTCGTGACATTTTACGCACGTTTCCAAAAAATGTAGCAGAATGTACATTTTCGTGACGTTTTATGCATGTTTTTTGAATATGCAATTCCGTGACCTTTTATGCACGTTTTTTCAATGTTCATTTTCATGCCATTTTATGCACTTTTCCAAAAAACCTCACAGAATGTGCATTTTCGTGAAGTTTTATGCAGGTTTCCAAAAAATGTCGCAGAATGTGCATTTTTGTGATGTTTTATGCATGTTTTTTGGCGCATTTTTGTGACGTTTATGCACCTTTTTTAATGTGTATTTTCGTGACGTTTTATGCAAATTTTTTGATTTTGCATTTTTGTGACATTTTTTTTATGCATGTTTCCAAAAAATGTCACAGAATGTGCATTTTTTTTAACGTTTTATACATGTTTCCAAAAAACATCACATAATGTGCATTTTTGTGACGTTTTATGCACATTTTTTAATGTTCAATTTCGTGACATTTTACACAAGTTTTTGAAAAATGTCACAGAATGTGCATTTTCGTGATGTTTTATGCACATTTTTTGAATGCACGTTTTCGTGACGTTTTATGCACATTTTTTGAATGTGCATTTTCGTGATGTTTTATGCACATTTTTTGAATGTGCATTTTCGTGACATTTTATGCATGTTTTAAAAAAAAGTCACAGAATGTTCATTTTCGTGACCTTTTATGCACTTTTTCGAATGTGGATTTTCGGGACGTTTGATGCAAGTTACCAAAAAACTCACAGAATGTGCCTTTTCGTGACGTTTTATGCACGTTTTTTAATGTGCATTTTTTTGAAAATTTATGCATGTTTCCAAAAAATGTCGCAGAATGAGCATTTTTGTGACATTTTATGCACATTTTTTGAATGTGCATTTTTGTGACGTTTTATGCACGCTTCCAAACAATATCGCAGAATGTACATTTTCGAGACGTTTTACGCACGTTTTTTAATGTGCATTTTCGTGACATTTCTAAAAAACGTGAAAAATGTGCATTTTTGTGACATATTATGCACGTTTTTCAATGTGTATTTTCGTGACATTTTATGCACATTTTTTGAAGGCGCATTTCTGTCACGTTTTCAAAAAACGTTAGAAAATGTGCATTTTGTGAAGTTTTATGCATGTTTTTTAATGCGCATTTTTGTGATGTTTTATGCACATTTTTTTGTTACATTTTAACGTGCATAAAACGTAATGAAAATGCGCATTCAAAAAACATGCATACAATGTCATGAACTGAACATTCTGTGATTTTTTTGGAAACGTGCATAAAACGTCACGAAAATGAACATGCTGCGACGTTCGAAAATGTGCATAAAACGTCTCAAAGATGCACATTCAAAAATGTGCATAAAACATCACGAAAATGCACATTCTGCGACATTTTTTGGAAAACATTCAAAAAACGTGCATAAAACGTCACAAAAACGCACATCACATTTTGTGAATCGTGCATAAAACGTCACAAAAATGCACATTCTGTAACGTTTTTTGGAAACATGCATGAAATGTCTCGAAAATGCGCATTCTGTGACATTTTTTGGAAACGTGCATAAAACGTAATGAAAATACTCATTCAAAAAAGTTCATCAAACGTAATTAAAATGCACATTCTGTGACATTTTTTGGAAACGTGCATAAACATCATAAAATGCACATTCTGTGACATTTTTTGGAAATGTGCATAAAACGTCTCGGAATTGCACGTTCAAAAAATGTGTATAAAACGTCACAAAAATATATATGATGCGACGTTGTTTGAAAATGTGCATAAAACGTCACAAAAATGCACATTCAAAAAATGTGCTTAAAACGTCACGAAAATGCACATTCAAAAAATATGCATTAAATGTCACAAAAATGCACATTATGTGATGTTTTTTTGGAAACCTGCGTAAAATGTCAAGAAAATACACATTCAAAAAACGTGCATAAAACGTCACGAAAAACCACATTCTGTGACATTTTTTGGAAACATGCATAAAACGTCGAAAAAATGCACATTAAAAAATTGTGCATAAATTGTCATAAAAATGTACATTAAAAAAACATGCATAAAACGTCACAAAAATGCACATTCTGACATTTTTGGAAACGTGCATAAAATGTCATGAAATTACACATTCAAAAAACGTGCATAAAACGTCATGAAAATGCACATTCTGTGACCTTTTTTGGAAACATGCGTAAAACGTCGCGAAAATGCACATTCTGTGACGTTTTTTGGAAACGTTCATAAAACATCGAAAAATGCACATTCACAATTCGTGCATAAATTGTCATAAAAATGTTCATTAAAAAAACATGCATAAAACATCACAAAAATGCACATTCTGACATTTTTTGGAAACGTGCATAAAATGTCACGAAATTGCACATTCAAAAAACGTGCATAAAACGTCACGAAAATGCACATTCTGTGACCTTTTTTGGAAACATGCGTATAACGTCGCAAAAATGCACATTCTGTGATGTTTTTTGGAAACGTTCATAAAACATCGAAAAATGCATATTATGTTACATTGTTTGGAAACGTGCATAAAACTTCACAAAATGCGCATTCACAAAACGTGCATAAAATGTCACAAAACGCCACATTCTGTGACATTTTTTGGAAACGTGCATAAAACATCACGAAAATGCACATTCAAAAAACATGCGCAAAACGCCACAAAAACGCACATTCTGTGATGTTTCTTGGAAACGTGCATAAAAGGTCACAAAAATGTACATTCTATGACATTTTTTGGAAACGTCAAAAAATGTGCATAACGTCACAGAATGTGCATTTTCGCGATGTTTTATCAACGTTTCCAAAAGATGTCGCAGAATATGCATTTTTGTGACGTTTTATGCATGTTTCCAAAAAATGTCACCGAATGTGAATTTTGCAAAGTTTTATGCATGTTTCCAAAAAATGTCACCAAATTTGCATTTTTGTGGCATTTTATGCACTTTTTTCAATGTGCATTTTCGTGATGTTTTATGCACGTTTACAAAAATGTCACAAAATGTGCATTTTTGTAACGTTTTATACACGTTTCAATGTGCATTTTTCTGACGTTTTATGCACGTTTCAAAAAAATGTCAAAGAATGTTCATTTTCGTGACTTTTTATGCACATTTTTTGAATGTTCATTTTCAGGACGTTTATGCACGTTTCCAAAAAAAGTCACAGAATGTGCATTTGTGGAATGTTTTATGCACGTTTTTGAACATGCATTTAGCATTTTTGTGACATTTTATGGACGTTTCCCAAAAAAGTCACAGAATGTGTAATTTCGTGACGTTTTATGCACATTTTTTATTGGGCATTTTCGTGACAATTTGTGGACGTTTCCATGCATTTTATGACGTTTTGTGCACGTTTCCAACAAATGTCATAGAATGTGCATTTTTGTGATATTTTATGCACGTTTTTTGAATGCGCATTTTCGTGACGTGTTATGCACGTTTTCGAAAAACGTCACAGTATGTGCATTTTTGTGATGTTTTATGCACGTTTTTTGAATGTGCATTTATATGCATTTTCGTGACATTTTATGTACATTTTTAATGTGAATTTTCGGGACATTTTATGTAGGTTTCCAAAAAACTTCACAGAATGTGCATTTACGTGACGTTTTATGCTTGTTTTCAAAAAATGTTGCAGCATGTGCGTTTTTGTGACTTTTTATGAATGCTTTTTGAATATGCATTTCTGTAATTTTTTACGTACGTTTCCAAAAAATGTTACGAAAATGCACAATCAAAAAATTTCCATGTACAAATTTTTTTGGAGATTTTCGCAGAATATGACATATCGAACATGCACATTCTTTGATCTTTTTTGGAAACATGCATAAAAAGTTATAAAAATGCACATTCTGCGATGTTTTTTAAAAATGAGCATAAAACATCACGAAAATGTCCATTCTGCCATGTTTTTTGAAAAAGTGCATAAAACGTCGCAAAAATGCACATTAAAAGAAGATGCATAAAACGTCACAAAAATGCGCAATCAAAAAACGTGCATAAAACATCACGAAAATGCACATTCTGACACTTTTTTAGAAACGTGCAAAAAAACGTCATGATAATGCACAATCAAGAATGTGCATAAAACGTCATAAAAATGCATATTCTGTGACGTTTATTGAAAACGTGCATAAAACGTCAGGAAAATACACATTCAAAAAAGTGCATAAAACGTCATGAAAATGCACATTTTGTGACATTTTTTGGAAACGTGCATAAAACGTCAAAAAATGCGCATTCTGTGACGTTGTTTGAAAAGGTGCATAAATGTCACAAAAATGCGCATTCTGCGACGTTTTTTGGAAACGTGCATAAAAAGTCAAAAAATGCACATTCTGGGATAGTTTTTGAAAAGGTGCATAAATGTCACCAAATTCCACATTCTACGGCATTTTTTGGAAATTTGCATAAAACATCACAAAAATGCACATTCTGCGATTTTTTTGAAACGTGTATAAAATGTCACAAAAACGTGCATAAAATGTCAAAAAATGCGCATTCTGCGATTTTTTTTAAACGTGTATAAAACGTCACAAAAATACGCAATAAGAAAACATTCATAAAATCTCACCAAAAAGCACATTCTGGGACGTTTTTTGGAAACGTGCATAAAACGTCACGAAAATGTACATTCAGAAAAGTGCATAAAACGTAATGAAAATGCACATTCTGTGATATTTTTTGGAAATGTGCATAAAACTTCAAAAAACGCACATTCTGTGAGGTTTTTCTAAAAGGTGCATAAATGTCACGAAAATGCTCATTCCGTGATGTTTTTTGAAAACGTGCATAAAACGTCACAAAAATGCACATTCAAAGAAGATGCATAAAACATCACGAAAATGTACATTCTTCGACGTTTTTTGGAAATTTGCATAAAACGTCACAAAAATGCACATTCTGTGACATTTTTTTAAAACGTGCATCAAACGTAAAAAAAAAAGTCACATTCTGCGATTTTTTTGAAGCATGTATAAAACGTCACAAAAATGTGCAATCAGAAAACGTGCATAAAACGTCACGAAAATGCACATTTTAGGATGTTTTTTGGAGACGTGCAAAAAGCGTCACGATAATGCACAATCAAGAATGTGCAAAAAAAGTCACAAAAATGCATATTCTGTGACGTTTATTGGAAACGTGTATAAAACGTCACGAAAATGCACATTAAAAAAAGTGCATAAAACTTCACGAAAATGAACATTCAAAAAACGTGCATAAATTGTGACGAAAATGCACATTCTGCGACGTTTTTTGGAAACGTGCATAAAACGTCACGAAAATGCACATTAAAAAACGTGCATAAAATATCACAAAAAGTCACATTCTGTGACATTTTTTGGAAATGTGCATAAAACGTCACGAAAATGGACAATAAAAAAACATGCGTAATATGTCACGAAAATGTTCATGATGCGACGTTGTTTGGAAATGTGCATAAAACGTCACGAAAATGCACTTTCAAAAAATGTTCGCAAAATGTCACGAAAATACACATTCAAAAAACCTGCATAGAATGTCACAAAAATGCATATTCTGTGATATTTTTTAGAAATGTACACAAAACGTCACAAAAATGCATATTCTGTGATATTTTTTGGAAAAGTGCGTAAAACGTCACGAAAATGCACATTCAAAAAACGTGCATAAAATGTCACAAAAAGTCACATCCTGCGACGTTTTTTTGAAACTTGCATAAAACGTCATGAAATTGCACTTTCAAAAAAGTGTACAAAGCGTCACAAAAATGCACATTCTGTGATGTTTTTTGAAAAGGTGCATAAAGCGTCACAAAAATGCACATTCAAAAAACGTGCTCAAAATGTGACGAAAATGCACATTCTGTGACATTTTTTAGAATCGTGCATAAAGGGTCAAGAAAATGCACATTCAAAAAACATGCATAAAACGTCACGAAAAGTCAAATTCTGCGACATTTTTTTGGAAATGTGCATAAAACGTCATGAAAATGCACTTTCAAAAAACGTGCGCAAAATGTCACGAAAATGCACATTCAAAAAACCTGCATAAAATGTCACAAAAATGCATATTCTGTGATGTTTTTTAGAAATGTACTCAAAATGTCACAAAAATGCATATTCTATGATATTTTTTGGAAAAGTGCGTAAAACGTCACGAAAATGCACATTAAAAAAACGTGCATAAAATGTCACAAAAAGTCACATCTTGCGATGTTTTTTGGAAACTTGATAAAACGTCATGAAATTGCATTTTCAAAAACGTGCACAAAGCGTCACAAAAATGTACATTCTATGATGTTTTTTGAAAAGGTGCATAAAACGTCACAAAAATGCACATTAAAAAAACATGCTCAAAATGTGACGAAAATGCATATTCTGTGACGTTTTTTAGAAACGTGGATAAAGGGCCACGAAAATGCACATTCAAAAAACGTGCATAAAACTTCACGAAAAGTCACATTCTGCGACATTTTTTGGAAATGTACATAAAACGTCACGAACATACAAATTCAAAAAACATGCGTAAAATGTCACAAAAATGTACATGCTGCGACATTGTTTGGAAATGTGTAGAAAACGTCATGAAACTGCACATTCAAAAGACGTGCCCAAAATGTTACAAAAATGCACATTCTGTGATGTTTTTTGGAAACGTGCATAAAATGTCCTGAAAATACACATTCAAAAAATGCGCATGAAACGTCACAAAAATGCACATTCTATGTCCTTTTTTGGAAACATGCATAAAACGTCACAAAAAATGCACATTCTATGACATTTTTTGGAAACGTGCATAAAACGTAAAGAAAATGCAAAGTCAAAAAACATGCATAACATGTCACAAAAAGTCACATTTTGCGACGTTTTTTGGAAATGTGCATAAAACGTCAAAAAAATGCACATTCAAAAATGTGCATAAAGCGTCACGAAAATGCACATTCTGTGACATTGTTTGAAAACGTGCATAAAACGTCACAAAAATTCACATTAAAAAAAGGTGCATAAAACGTCATGAAAATGCACATTCTGTGATGTTTTTTGGAAACGTCCATAAAACATCGCGAAAATGCACATTAAAAAAACGTGCATAAAACGTTGCAAAAATGCACATCATGTGACGTTTTTTAGAAACATGCGTAAAACGTGACAGAAATGCACATTCGAAAAAGGTGCATAAAATGTCATGAAAAGTTACATGCTGCGATGTTGTTCAGAAATGTGCACATAACGTCACAAAAATGCACATTCAAAAAATGTGCATAAAACATCACAATAATGTTCATTCAAAAAATGTGCATAAAATGTCACAAGAATGCACCTTCTGTGATGTTTTTTGGAAACATGCATAAAACGTCACGAAAATGCACATTTAAAATTCGTGCAAAAAAGTCATAAAACATTACAAAAATGCACATTCTGTGACTTTTTCTGAAACGTGCATAAAATGTCACGAAATTGCACATTCAAAAAATGTGCATAAAGCGTCACAAAAATGCACATTCTTTGATGTCTTTTACAAACGTACGTAAAACGTCACAAAAATGCACATTCTGTGATATTTTTTAGAAACGTGCATAAAACGTCAAGAAAATGCACAATCTAAAAAGTGCATAAAACGACACTAAAATGCAAATTGTGAGACATTTTTTGGAAACGTGCGTAAAATGTCAAGAAAATGCACTATCAAAAAATGTGCATAAAGCGTCGCAAAAATGTACATTCTGTGACCTTTTTTTGGAAACGTGCATAAAACGTCATGAAAATGCACATTCAAAATACGTGCATAAAACGTCGTGAAAATGCAAATTCTTTGACGTTTTTTGGAAACTTGCATAAAACTTCACAAAAAATGCACATTCCACATTTTTTGAAAAAATGTATAAATCGTCACAAAATGCAAATTAAAAAAACGTACAAAAAATGTCGTGAAAAGTCGAAACGTGCATAAAGCGTCACGAAAATGCAAATTCTGCAACATTTTTTTAAAACGTGCATCAAACGTCAAAAAAAGTCACATTCTGCGATTTTTTTGAAACGTGTATAAAACGTCACAAAAATACGCAATCAGAAAACGTGCATAAAACGTCAC
>JANKYF010199437.1:0-10039 GCA_029829435.1 Erythroxylum hondense | reverse complement strand
TATTATCCTCTTAAATTATATCTAAATATATGATAGATTTTTTGGATATTTCAGGTTCAGGTTTAAACCTAGAACCGCAAGTTAGAAACCTGAACTTGAACCATAAACCTGATTTTTCAGGTTCGGTTCGAACCGAACCTGAGCTCAGGTTCTGTTAACCTTATTTACAAGTTTGGTTCATGCGGTTCAGGTTTGGTTTACAGGTTCGCGGGTTTTTTTGAACACCCCTACCAGACCTTACTTCATTGTGGGATTTCAGACTGGGTGATGATTGTCAAGTATTGAGGTAACAGAGAAAACGTAACAGAGAAGGGAAAAGAAATGGAGTAAAATCTGAATCCTTGAATCATTGATGGTATAGTGAGAGCGTTATATACAGTTGGGCAATCGCTAGAGGAGTAGATCTTCTGTAACTAACATGAGAGAGAGAACGAAAAATATTTACAGGTATTTACAAATATGAACAACATTGAATTGTCTACGAGCTTCTGGAAGCAAGGTATAAAGGTTGGGCTGTTGGGCTGTATCTGGGCCTCATATCCTAACAGCCCCCTCTCAAGGTGGGACTGCATCAAGCATGCCCAGCTTGAACAGTGCAGTTGAGAAGGATGAGGAGGAAACAGCCTTGGTGAAGAAGTCGGCTAACTGATGTGCAGAAGGGATGTGCGTAGTGGTGATGAAGCCTTCGTTGACAGCATTCCTAACCAAATGGCAATCAATTTCCAAATGTTTAGTGCGTTCGTGGATTACTGGATTGGTGGAGATGTGGATAGCCGCCATATTGTCACAATAGAACGGAATAGGGGTGGAGACCGGGATGTGTAAGTCCCGGAGAATGTAAGTGAGCCATCGCAGTTCGCACAGTGTTGAGGCCATGCTGCGATACTCTGCCTCAGCGGAAGACCTACTGACAGTGTTCTGTTTCTTCGTTTTTCAGGATATGAGGGCGGAGCCAAGGAATATACAGTAGCCGGACACTGATTTCCTGGTAAAATTGCAACCGGCCCAGTCGGAATCACAGAAGGCGCGCAAGGAGAGATCGGTCTGGACCGGGTAAAAGAGACATTTGTTGGCAGTCCCTTTTAAGTACGGCAAAGAATGGACCAGGGCGTTCCGGTGTTGTTGTGTAGGAGAAGTAGTGAATTGAGTGAGCTGTTGAACCGGGAAGGCAATATCTGGTCTGGTGAAGCCAAGATACAAAAGTTGACCGACGAGACGTCGGTATTTGCCCGGATCAGGGAGTGGAATCCCGTCATCAATGGTGAGTTTGGTGCCCTGGGAAATAGGGACAGTAGTGCGTTTGATGTCGGAGAGACCAGCATCGGTGATAATGTCCGTAATGTATTTTCGCTGGGACAATAGCATGCCAGCGGTGGAGCGGGCAATCTCAACGCCGATAAAGTATTTGGCATAACCGAGATCCTTGATGGTAAATTCAGAGTGCAGGAACTCTTTGACGGTTTCAATTAAAACCGTAGATGGGCCTAAAATCAACAAATCGTCAACGTATAAAATGACGGCCAAGAAGGAGGAGGTAGTACCTTTAGTGAACAAGCAAGGATCTGAACCAGATTGGGCAAAACCGAAGAGTTGGAGCTTGTAAGTGATTTCCTTGTTCCACTGGCGCCCTGCCTGTTTCAAGCCATAAAGTGATTTCTGTAATTTGAAAACTTGGCAGTTGGGTGGTGTTGGGTGACCCGGAGGCGGAAGGATGTAGATGTCTTCGTCAATTGTGCCGTGGAGATAGGCATTGTTGATGTCGCAGTGGTGGATCGGCCAGTTGTGTGCGGCAGCAAGGGCGAGCATAAGGCGAACAGTGGTGAGCTTGGCAACTGGTGAGAAGATGTCGGAATAATCCACACCCGCACGTTGATTGAACCCTTTGACGACCAACCGTGCCTTCCTTCTATCGATAGAGCCATCCGAATGGCGTTTAATTTTGAAGACCCACTTTGTCGCGAGAGCCTTCTTCCCAGAGAGTAAAGTGGCCGGTGCCTATGTATTGTTGTGTTCCAAGGCATCCAACTCCAGATTCATAGATTCGACCCATAGTGGGTCTTTTTTAGCAGTATCAAAAGACAGTGGTTCATAGTCGGTGGACACGTTGGCCATGAAGGAAGAGTATTGTGAGGAGAAGTGTATAGGGGAAGGACGGTCGTGGGTAGAAGGAGTAGGGATCTGGTGAAATGATGAAGGTGAGTGGACATTGCCGGCGAGTCGAGGAGGGATATCGAGGTGATAGTCAGAGAGATGGGCCAGTATGTGAGATCGGCGAGTGCTCCGTCGGAGTGGGGCTGACGGAAGCTGTGGGGAAGAAGATGAAAGGGAAGGAGAGAGAGCGTCCATGGTGGGAGAAGTAGTGGGCGGTAAGGGTAACTGGTCGAGGCCATGATTCAGGTAGGGTGAAGGTAAAGGCACCGGGTCAAGGTCGCGGGTCGGCAGGGGAGATTGGTGAGTGGGTGATAAATGTGGGTCTGAAAAACTGGGCGGTGGGGTAGATGGGCCTGGAATGGGTATTGTGGAAATGGGAAAGATCGTGGGCTGGTTGGGGATGTTTGTGGGTTGAGTGTTTGTTTTATATGGGAAGATGTTTTCACAGAATACTACATCCCTGTTAATGAGATGTTGCTTCGTGTCAAGGTTGAATAATTTATAACCTTTTTGGTCAGGGGCATATCCAAGGAACAAGCACCGATGAGCACGTGGGTCGAGTTTGTCTTTTATAGGATTGGTGTTAGTGGCATAGCAAAGACAACCGAAAATTCTGAGGTGGTCATATTTTGGGACCTTCCCATGCAATTTTTCGTATGGGGTTTTCCATGACAAAGTTTTTGTAGGAAGGCGGTTGATAATGTATGTGGCTGTTAAAAGGGCATCCCCCCAGAAGGTTTTGGGTAGGTGAGCATGGAATAAAAGTGCCCGGGTGACTTGTAATAGATGTTTATGTTTGCATTCGACAATTCCATTCTGCTGTGGGGCGTGAACACATGTTTTTTTATGGATGATACCTTTTGACGTAAATAATTGTTGGCATGGGTAGTTAACAAATTCTGAACCATTGTCCGTTCGAATGGATAAAATGGGTAAAGAAAATTGTTTTTCAATAAGGGTGATAAATTTGGTTAAGGTGTCAGGGACTTGAGTTTTACTCTGTAATAAGATGGTCCAAGTGGCCCTTGTAACTTCATCGACGATTGTTAAGAAAAATTTGAAGCCATTTGTAGTAGGTGTTTTGTACGGACCCCACAGGTCAATATGTAACAATTCCAAAGGCTGTGTACAAGTAACGGTATGAGTTGGGAATGGTTTCCTAGATTGTTTTGCTAAAGGGCATATATCGCAAAAATGATTAAGAGGAACTTTAGAGTTAATGATTGGTATATGTGAGAATTTGTTCCTTGATACATGACCAAGACGAAAATGCCAAATATCAAAAGAAATTGAAACATTACAAGATATTGGAGCCTGCAGATAGAAGTCGAGTGAAGGACCATTGAGAGTGTTTTGTGGTAGGAAGTGTTGTTGTTCTAGTTTGTAAATCCCTCCGTTGGCTTCGCAGATTGCTGTTATGAAGTTAGTCCGAAGGTCCTGAAAAATCACCTTATTAGATATAAAAATAACTGCGAGGTGATTTTGAGTGGTCATCTTATTTACGGACAGAAGGTTGTGGTGAAAAGATGGTATGTGCAGGACGTCTTTTAAAGAGAGGTGGTTGGAAATGTGAATGTCTCCTGTATGAGAGACGGGTCTGTGAGTGCCATCTGGGAGGGTAACAGGGTATAAGGAGTTGGTTTTGGTGTGGTTGGATAAAAGTTGGAGATTGGGAGTCATGTGGGTGGAGGCACCGGAGTCCACCACCCATGAACCACTGTCATTTTCAGCTTTGAAAGACTCAGTATAGGTTGAGAATGTACCTGCAAAACTGTCCGAAGTGATGTGGTTGGCTTCTATGTTTCCCTTTCCTTTCATGAATTTCATTAGCTCCTGAACTTGGCGAGCAAGGATGTTGATGTTGACATCCTGATTATCATGTGCAGTGATATCTACTGGGCTGTCCATTACTACCGCTGCGTACTCTGATTTGTTTTTTTCTCGTTTCTCTTTTAATTCCTTATACCAATCTGGAACTCCGTGAAGTTGAAAACAAGTCTCAGCCGTGTGTCCCTTGGCGTGGCAATGTTCACATTGTTTGTCGTCCTTCCTTTGTAAAGCCCTCCTTCTATTTCCACCTGAGTTTCCTCCAGTGTTGTCCCTGTACCTGTTTCCTCCTGAGTTATCTTTTCTGGGAGTTCCATTTGCGTTCCCAAATCTGCTTATTAATGCCACATTCATTTGGCTACTCCCATTGTTTCCAATGGACATATTTCGTTGTTTTTCCACCGTTAAAATCATAGAATAAGCTTTGTTTGCTGTGGGTAACGGTTCTATTAGCATAATCTGGCTTACAACATTACTGTATTCTTCACGCAAACCCATCAAAAATTGTATCAATTTAGTGTTGTTTTCCACTTCTGCATTGCGTGTGGCTACATCACACTTACACTTCTTAATAGGTATCAAACATCCCAGATCATCCCATAGTTTTTCTATTTTTGTGAAATATATCATAACAGGATCGTTTCCCTGTCGCAATCTATTTATTTCTTGCATCAACTGATACAAGTGTGGTCCACTGCTCTCTCCATACCTGCTTCTTAATTCTTCCCACAGATCTTCCGCAGTAGTGGTAACTAGAAACGAATCAGCTATTTCTTTAACAAGAGAGTTTAAGATCCATGAAATTACCATATTGTCGGTCGTTCTCCATTTCTTGAGCAGGCTTTGTTCTTCAGTTTTTGGGCAACTCCCATCTACCATTCCCAGTTTGTTTTTGGCCTTGAGGGCGATTACCATAGAGCGACTCCATGACAAGTAGTTGTTTCCGTCTAGGAGGGATGTGACGAGTATGCATCCTGGATTGTCATTTGAGTTTATCTGTAATGCGTCTGTATCCATTGTTTGTTCAGTGGCAAGAGTTTCGCTTGAATCACCTGCCATATCTGAAAAAAAAACTTTGAAATCTAGAAAAAATCCGAAAAAAGTTTATATGTGTATTTCCCTGGTTTGCTCTGATACCATGTCAAGCATTGAGGTAACAGAGAAAACGTAACAGAAAGGGAAAAGAAATGAAGGAGTAAAAAACTGAATCCTTGAATCATTGATGGTATAGTGAGAGCGTTATATACAGTTGAGCGATCGCTAGAGTAGTAGGAGATCTTCTGTAACTAACATGAGAGAGAAAACAAAAGATATTTACAAGCATTTACAAATATGAACAGCTTTGAAGTGTCTACGAGCTTCTAGAAGCAAGGCATGAAGGTTGGGCTATTGGGCTCTATCTGGGCCTGATATCCTAACAGCCCCCCCTCAAGGTGGGACTGCATCGAGCATGCCCAGCTTGGACAGTGCAGTGGAGAAGGATGACGAGGAAATAGCTTTGGTGAAGAAGTCGGCTAACTGATGTGCAGAAGGGATGTGCGTAGTGGTGATGAAGCCTTCGTTGACGGCATTCCTAACCACATGGCAATCGATTTCCAAATGTTTAGTGCGTTCGTGGAATACCGGATTGCTGGAGATGTGTATAGCTGCCATGTTGTCGCAATAGAACGGAATAGGTGTGGAGACCGGGATGTGTAAGTCCCGAAGAATGTATGTGAGCCACCGCAGTTCGCACAATGTGGATGCCATGCTGCGGTATTCTGCCTCAGCGGAAGATCTACTGACAGTGTTCTGTTTCTTCGTTTTCCAGGAAACGAGTGCGGAGCCAAGGAATATGCAATAGCCGGACAGTGATTTCATGGTAAAATTACAACCTGCCCAGTCGGAGTCACAGAAGGCGCGCAAGGAGAGATGGGTCTGGACCGAGTAGAAGAGACATTTGTTGGCGGTCCCTTTCAAGTACCGCAAAGTATTGACCAGGGCATTCCAATGTTGCTGTGTAGGAGAAGCAGTGATTTGAGTGAGCTGCTGAACCGGGAAGGTAATGTCTGGTCTGGTGAAGTCAAGATACAAAAGTTGACCGACGAGACGTCGGTATTTGTCCAGATCAAGGAGTGGAATCCCGTCATCGACGGTGAGTTTGGTGCCCTGGGAGATTGGGACAGTAGTGGGTTTGATGTCGGAGAGACCAGCATCGGTGATGATGTCTTTAATGTACTTACGTTGGGACAACAGCATGCCAGTGGTGGAGCGGGCAATCTCAATGCCGATAAAGTATTTGGCATGACCGAGATCCTTGATGGTAAATTCAAAGTGCAGGAACTCTTTGATGGTTTCAATTAAAACCGTAGATGGGCCTAAAATCAACAAATCGTCAACATATAGAATTACGGCCAAGAAGGAAGAGGTGGTACCTTTAGTGAACAAGCATGGATCTGAACCAGATTGTGCAAAACCGAAGAGTTGTAGCTTGTGAGTGATTTCCTTGTTCCACTGACGCCCCGCCTGTTTCAAGCCATAAAGTGATTTCTGTAATTTGAGAACTTGGCAGTCGGGTGGGGTTGGGTGACCCGGAGGTGGAAGGATGTAGATGTCCTCGTTAATGGTGCCGTGGAGATAGGTGTTGTTGATATCGCAGTGGTGGATCGGCTAGTTGTGGGCTGCAGCAGGGCGAGCAGAAGGCGAACAGTGGTGAGCTTGGCAACCGGGGAGAAGATGTCGGAGTAATCCACACCCACACGTTGATTAAACCCTTTGACGACTAACCGTGCCTTCCTTCTGTCGATGGAGCCATCTGGGTGACATTTAATTTTGAAGACCCACTTCGTAGCGAGAGCCTTCTTCCCAGAGGGTAAAGTGGCCGGTGACCAGGTATTGTTGTCTTCTAAGACGGCCAACTCCAGATTCATAGATTCAACCCATAGTGGGTCTTTCTTAGCGGTATCAAATGACAGAGGTTCATAATCGGTGGACACGTTGGCCATGAAGGAGGAGTATTGTGAGGAGAAGTGGATAGGGGAAGGACGATCGTGGGTAGAAGAAGTAGGGATTTGTTGAAACGATGAAGAGGAGTGAACATTGCCGGCGAGTCGAGGAGGGATATCGAGGTAATAATCAAAGAGATGGGCCGGTAAGTGAGATCGGCGAGTGCTCCGCCGGAGTGGGGCGGACGGAAGCCGAGGGGAAGAAGATGAAGGAGAAGGAGATGGAGCGTCCACGGTGGGAGAGATAGGGGCGGTAAGGGAGACTGGTCAAGTCCATGGGTCGGGTAGGGTGAAGGGAAAGTCACCAGGTCAGGGTTGTGGGTCGGCAGGGGAGATTGATGGGTGGGTGGTAAATGTGGGTCTGAAAAACCGGGTGGGGTAGGTGGGCCTTGAATGGGTATTGGGGTAATGGGAAAAATCGTGGGCTGGTTGGGAGTATTTGTGGGTTGAGTGTGTGTTTTGTATGGGAAGATGCTTTCACAGAATACTACATCCCTATTGATGAGATGTTGTTTTGTTTGAAGGTTAAATAATTTGTAACCCTTTTGGTTAGGGGCATATCCAAGGAACAAGCACCGATGAGCACGTGGGTCGAGTTTGTCTTTTATAGGACTGGTGTTAGTGGCATAGCAAAGACAACCGAAAATTCTGAGGTGATCATATTTTGGGACCTTCCCATGCAATTTTTCGTAAGGGGTTTTCCAAGACAAAGTTTTTGTAGGAAGGCGGTTGATGGTGTATGTGGCTGTCAAAAGAGCATCCCCCCAGAAGGTTTTGGGTAAGTGAGCGTGGAATAAAAGTGCTCGGGTGACTTGTAATAAATGTTTATGTTTGCGTTCGACGATGCCATTCTGCTGTGGGGTATGAACACATGTTTTTTTATGGATGATGCCTTTGGACATAAATAACTGTTGGCATGGATAGTTAACGAATTCCGAGCCATTGTCCATTCGAATGGATAAAATGGGTAAAGAAAATTGTTTTTCAATAAAGGTGATAAAATTGGTTAAGGTATCAGGGACTTGAGTTTTACTCTGTAATAAAATGGTCCAAGTGGCCCTTGTGACCTCATCTACGATTGTTAAGAAGAATTTGGAGCCATTTGTAGTAGGTGTTTTTACGGACCCCAGAGGTCCATATGCAACAATTCCAAAGGCTTTGTACAAGTAACAATATGAGTTGGGAATGGTTTCCTGGATTGTTTTGCTAATGGGCATATATCGCAAAAATGATTAAGTGGAACTTTAGAGTTAATGACTGGTATATGTAAGAATTTGTTCCTTGATACATGACCGAGACGAAAATGCCAAATATCAAAAGAAATCGAAGCATTACAAGATATTGGAGCCTGCAGATAGAAGTCGAGTGAAGGACCTTTGAGAGTGTTTTGTGGTAGGAAGTGTCGTTGGTCTAGTTTGTAAATCCCTCCAGTGGCTTCGCAGATGGCTGTTATAGAGTTAGTCCGAAGGTCCTGAAAAATCACCTTATTAGATATAAAAATAACTGTGAGTTTATTCTGAGTGGTCATCTTGTTTACAGACATAAGGTTATGGTGGAAAGATGGTATATGCAGGACGTCTTGTAAAGATAAATTGTTGGAAATGTGAATGTCACCTATATGAGAGACGGGTCTGTAGGTGCCATCTGGGAGAGTAACAGGGTATAAGGAGTTGGTTTTGGTGTGGCTGGATAAAAGTTGGAGATTGGGAGTCATGTGGGTGGAGGCACCGGAGTCCACCACCCATGAACCACTGTCATTTTCAGCTTTGAAAGACTCAGTATAGGATGAGAACGTACCTGCAAAACTGTCCGAAGTGATGTGGTTGGCTTCTACGTTTCCCTTTCCTTTCATAAATTTCATTAGCTCCTGAACTTGTCGGGCAAGGATGTTGATGTTCACATCCTGGCTGTCATGTGGGGTGATATCTACTGGGCTGTCCATTACTGCCGCTACGTACTCTGATTTGTTTTTGTCTCGTTTTTCTCTTAATTCCTTATACCAATCTGGAATTCCGTGAAGTTGAAAACAAGTCTCAGCTGTGTGTCCCTTGGCGTGGCAATGTTCACATTGCTTGTCATCCTTCCTTTGGAAAGTCCTCCTTCTAGTTCCACCTGAGTTTCCTCCAGTGTTTTCCCTGTACCTATTTCCTCCTGAGTTATCTTTTCTGAGAGATCCATTTGCGTTCCCAAATCTGCTTGTTAAGGCCACATTCATTTGACTACTCCCATTGTTCCCAATGGACATATTTCGTTGTTTTTCCACCGTCAGAATCATAGAATAAGCTTTATTTACTGTGTGTAACGGTTCTATTAGCATAATCTGGCTTACAACATTATTGTATTCTTCACGCAAACCCATCAAAAATTGTATCAGTTTAGTGTTGTTTTCCACTTCTGCGTTGTGTGTTGCTACTTCACACTTACACTTCTTAATAGGTATCAAACATCCCAGATCATCCCATAGTTTTTTTATTTTTGTGAAATATATCGTAACAGGATCGCTTCCCTGTCTCAAGCTATTTATTTCTTGCATCAACTGATACAGGTGTGGTCCACTGCTCTCTCCATACCTCCTTCTTAATTCCTCCCACAAATCTTCCGCAGTGGTGGTAACTAAGAACGAGTCAGCTATTTCTTTAACAAGAGAGTTTAAGATCCATGAAATTACCATATTGTCGGCTGTTCTCCATTTCTTGAGCAGACTTTGCTCTTCAGGTTTTAGGTAGCTCCCATCCACCATTCCCAATTTGTTTTTGGCCTTGAGGGCGATTACCATAGAGCGACTCCATGACAAGTAGTTGTTTCCGTCTAGGAGGGATGTGACGAGTATGCATCCTGGATTGTCATTTGAGTTTATCTGTAATGCGTCTGTATCCATTGTTTGTTCAGTGGCAAGAGTTTCGCTTGAATCACCTGCCATATCTGAAAAAAAAACTTTGAAATCTAGAAAAAATCCGAAAAAAGTTTATATGTGTATTTCCCTGGTTTGCTCTGATACCATGTCAAGCATTGAGGTAACAGAGAAAACGTAACAGAAAGGGAAAAGAAATGAAGGAGTAAAAAACTGAATCCTTGAA
>JANKYF010199416.1:0-10041 GCA_029829435.1 Erythroxylum hondense | reverse complement strand
AGTTATAAAGAGGATATTTTCCTATCATTAATGTTAATCTAGCCATTTATGCGTTATTGTGGTGTTGGTTCTAGACTATCAAAGAGTCAATTACGCTCTCTCAAGTTATAATCGTTACACTCTAAATCATAAAGCCTAATTGAATTATGGAGTTTGCAATCTCTCAATTAACAAAAGACTCATAATTCTGATTAGATCTTAAGTCCTCTAATAAACTACCAGGATTCAAAGGGATCTCTCTCTGTACAAAACTCGAAAAGATTAATCACATGATCTACTAAATTGCCTAGCTCTCGTTAATCCATTCCAATCATCTTTATCCTATTCACCCTTATAGTTTATTACCGAAATATGTAAATACCGTAATTAATCACAACACCTAATCAATAAAGCACAAAAATGACTATATTAGCATTAAATCAAGGTAAATCCCAACGAAAGAGTTAGAAAATCATCAACAATGCAAAATCCATCATTATACAATCCATTTCAATCTTATACATTGAGTGAATAAAAATGAAAATGGAAAAGAGAACTTAGATCGGATAATCTAGGAAGGTAGCAGCATCAGGAGACCCATTTATCCGGGAAGGTAGTAGCATTGAAAGACTCGCTTCTTCTTCCTTTTCTTCCTTTTTTTCTCTCTCTCTCTTCTTTCTCTCTCTCTTTGAAGCTTTCCAAATGTAGCAAAAAATGAAGCTCAAAAGCACGCTTCAACCCATAAAACACAAATATCTACTAATTAACACAATTCTAACGTAACACGCACTAAGCAATCAAATTAACAACTAAATACAAACTAAACTACCCACAAAAACATGATGCAATTTACAACTATTATAAGTCCAACTACAAGGTTGTTAAACTGAAATGAGAAGATGACACTTTCTTAAGTTAAATGTATTATGAGAGTTAAATGATCAAAGAGACTTAGGGTGCTAAAGTGAGTGTAATGACTTAGGAAATTGGTGACATATATCTAATTAGCCAAGCATCTTTCTAAATTCTTTCGAATGAGGTTGTCTCCATCTTGTTTATTGCTCCAGGTGAAAATTTCTCCCTCGAGAAATATCCATAACTTGAATATTAGCAAAAAAAGTATCTCATCTCATGGCAAGGGGTCCCAGTAGTTCTGATCCCTTTGTGGTCTTTGGGTGAATGAAGGCATTGAAGCCTGTAAGTAAAATCCAAGCTTGAGATATAAAGGATGCTAACAATTTGATTTGGCTTCAGAATGTAGCTTGTTGATATGGATTGTTATGAGCATAGATGAATGTAGTGCAGAGGACATACCATCCTTCTGGAAAACTTTAAGATATATCAGTTGATCTGAGGTGAAGCATGTTCTAGTGGTAACTGCAATAGTATTGTAGATAACTAATATTCTCCCATCTGGACGGTGATGATAATTAGATATCAGGTTTCATTTACTAAGAAAGAAATAGAGATTGTTGCAATTTGAGGACTTTATATAAATATCCAAGAAACCAGCCAGGAAAGCTTTATTTTGCATAATAAAGTTCCTCAACAAAAGTTTTTTATGAGGAGCATTGGCCCTTCTGATATTCCAAGCTACTATAGTCATGTTTTGGTTTCCTCAATAGGAACCTTTTTCTTTCTGCTAGACCTCCTTTTAACCATTATTGCAAACTCATCTAGATTAGAAGGCTTATTCGATATAGTTTGAGTGCTCATGCTTGATTCATAATTTATAGGCATCTCAGAAAGGTCTGAGGTATCCAGAGAAAGGGAAGCTACATTATTTAAGGGATTGCTTTTAAGAGAAGGTAAGGAATTAAGTTGCATAGCCACTTGAGGAGGTGACAGGATATTAACATCCATATGATTATACACTAGCAAAGTAGGGGTCGGTGCTTTTGACTCAAGATGTGCATCTGGTTGGATAGAAGACTGTGTCTCAATTTGTGCTTCAGCTCATCCCAAAACTTCCTCATAATCCCCTGAAGTGAATAGTCGTTCAGTTGGCTTATACACTTTCCTAACATTAGAATGTGGTTTCCAAGCATAAGAGACAGAGAGCTGATCTTCAAATGGTTCAAGATCTTCATCCAGTATAATGATAGGAATGTTATCTAGCAAGATCAACATGGAGATACAAAAACACATATTCTAGCATATTGAACCCTCCTTACCTCTTCAGTTGCCTAATCTAAGCAAATAGGCTCACCTAAATAACTGACAATGTAACTGAGACCAATATTGGTCCAGTTTTCTAGTGGTATGCCAAGTAAGTGGATCCAGATTGGTAAATTATCTTGCTTGATGTCTGCCATTTTCAAGCTAGGTCTCCAAATTTGTAGAAGAAGCAGTTTGATCTGGATGTGCCAGGGACTAGTTTGGATTACTTCCTTGGCATCCTCAATATTTGCAAAACAAAATAGGAACACTTCCTCACTATTAATCAGGACCTCGTGTAATCTAAAAGATTTCCAATTGCTCATGGTCTAATGCTTCATAACAGGGAAGGCCCCTCTTATATTGATGAAGAATCCCACCAAGGTAAAGTGTTGTTTGGAAGCACTAACTCAAAGCACCTCAAGAGGGGGAGCTACAATCGAGGGTTCAGTGGTGGATAAAGGAGGGTAATAGCGTAGTTTAACCTCGAGGGCAGTTTCACCAACAATCTGGGTCCAAGTTTTAAGGGTGTTGGTAGTAGGGTTCGAAGTCAAGGTTAGAGAGGGGTGAGTTGGAGTGGGAGGGGTAGGAGGACAGTAGGTGAGTGAGAGTGGAATGTGAGGTCAGTGGAGAGAAGTTTTTGAGGTCTATGCATGCTGGTTTGGCAAGAGATGAAGAAGAAATGGGCTGGAAGCCAGAAGTAAAGATGGGTAAGGGTAAATAGGGAATGAAGAAGATAACATAAGAGAAGGGAGGGGTAGGAAGGTCAAGAAGAGAAGCACAAGCAGAGTGGAGAAAGTATATTAGAAGAGAGGTGAATGGTGTAGTGAGCAATGCTAGGGAGCCTTCATTAATTGACGTTCTACTTCTTTATGTAACTCTTGTTTTCATTGATATGTCTTCTATTAAGATTTTTAAGATAACTTATATTAGAATTTTTATGAAAGAACAGCCATTCAACACTTCTCTATTGCCCTTCATTATGATTACTCCTTATTGAGACAAAGGTTAAGGGTCTAATGGTTGTAAGAGGGGGACAAAAACACTACTTACTTCCCCATAAAAGTCATCTCTAGGAAAAACTACAATAGAATCATCTCCTTACTACATAACAACTAGGAATTAACTTCTTAACCTTCATTACTACATAGTGCTTATGATTTAATCCATTCTTCTACAATAAGTCCTGGCACCTAATTAAGCCTACAGTGATAACTGTTATTCTTGAATTCTTTAATAATGGGAAGTTGTTGATAGAGTTTAAGAGTACCTTTATAACCCTACTGCCTAAACCTAGGAAGCATAATACTTTCTCTAACTTTCAAACAATCTCATGTTACAATACTATGTAAAAACTCATCTCAAAGATGTTAGGTCAAAGATTGAAGAAAGTTTTGGCTAATTACATCGACTTATCTCATGGTGCATTTATCCCTGGATGGGTCATGGGAGACAACATACTCCTTATGCAATAACTCATTAAACCTTATGGCTCTCGATGAGGTAGGGAGAATTGCTTCCTCAAAGTAGACCTGAGGAAGGCTTTTGACAGTGTTAACTGGCAATTCCTATTAAACACGCATCTGGCCTTGAACTAACCACACACCTTCATCAAGTGGATTTATGAATGTGTCACCACTTATTTGTTTAAAATCTTAGTGAATGGGCAACCTTCCAAGCATTTCAAAAGCTCCAAAGGACTTCGACAAGGTGACGCCTTATATCCACATCTTTTCATCATTGTAATGGAGTTTTTTAATAGAACTTTAATAGCAATGGTTACACGTACTAAAACTTTTAAACACCACTCCAAGTGCAAAGGTCTAAGGATTAACAATCTAAGCTTCGCAGATGATCTTATTTTGCTTTCAAAGGTGGACCACAATTCAATTTCCATATTGATGAAAAAACTCAAAATCTTCAACAAACTCTCTGGTTTGGAGATTAACTATGCCAAAAGTAGTTTCTTCTTATCCAAATCTACATTGGGGTATAAAATACATCTCCACTCTATAAATGGTTTTAGATTTCAATACCTCACAGTGATTTACCTCATTATACCTCTTTCCAACTCTACTTATATAGCTATTGATTTTTCTTTATTGGTTAAACAAATTAAACAAAAAATTGCTAATTGGAGCTTTAAAACTTTAGCAATTACAGGAAAATTACAACTTATATCATTTGTTTTGAACTCGAAAATTGTTTTTTGGGTTGCTCATTTGGTTCTTCCTAGGAAAGTCATTAAAACTATAGAGAAGCTCTATAATAACTTTCTTTAGCATGGTCAGGATGATTCTTGTAGGAAAGCCTGCATGTAATGGAAGCACATAAATTTGCCAAAAGAAATGGGGGACTTGACATCATATCTCTAAAGCTAATGAATACAATCATGTTGACCAAAAGACTTTGGAGATTGAAGATGGATAAACAAGCATTAGGGTGTAAATGGATGCATAGTATTTTCTTAAAAGGTCAAAGCATTTAGAGCATAAATTGTAAACCCACCTTCTCATCCACTTGGATGGCCATCCTGAGAACAAGAGAGCTTATGCACCGTGAATTTTATACCATTCTTAGCAATGGCAAGACCACTTATTTCTGGTTTGACAACTGGCTGTCTTGTGGTCCATTACACAATCTGCCGAGTATGGATAGTCTCAGAGTAGTCCTACCTCTAGAGTTAATAGTGGAGGAGGCTTTAAGCGATGGAAGAATATTCAATCATTGTGTAATCCCCACTTCCATCTACCTTGAATTACTCCAAACCAATCTACATACAAAGGTGGGTAGGCTCATTTGTCAGCATTTCAAGAATGGATCCTTTACCTGTAAATCTTGTAGGGACTTCCTCCAAAAACAGCATGGCCTTCTTCCTTAGACCCGAGTAAACATTACCACTCGAGAGCTGCACTTACCTTACGGCTTACTATGAAAACACAATTACTGACTGTTGATGTTGGACCCCAAACTTTTCTTGGAAGTTAGAAAAATTGTATGTGAAATGTTAGAAGTCATAAGCTGGAAAGTGTAGTTGGAACATGTTCATTGCGCACGCTTCAGTGTTTTAGCTATTACTTTTTCTCTAGTTATCCAAATGAGACGATTATTAAATTGGATTAAACTAGAGAAATAGTGCTACAAATGTTATGAAGGAATTGAGCTTCAAATTAGTCTCTAAGACTATCAATTTTTGGATGGAAGTAAATCGCAGGAAAATGTTCTAGCATAAGAATAATCCAAATTGTTTGGAGTATAACTTTTGGAGTAGTGAACCAAATTAAATGATTTTGGTGGCGTTATGAAATTAAGACAATAAGGAACCTTTCTATAGAAGGAAGTTTTAGCAAATTCCTTCAATTTGATGATTTGAAAAATGTCCTAAACAAATCATGATTTATGGAATTTTGAGACTTTGATTTATTTTATGATTTTGAGGATTTAATTAGCATGTTAATGTGAGAAATTAACATGTTAATTCATGTAAGATCATATGGAATAGTTTGATTAGATTAAATTAAATTAAAGTGTTAGAAATGTATAAGGGGCAAAATTGGAAGACCACTTAAGCATGTAAGTTACAAGGCTATTATGTAAGGGTAAATGGGTCATTTTTCATTCATTAATGGCATTATAGTAAATAAGACATGTGGGTTTGTATATAAGGGTGAGTGGTGCACGAAATTGGGGAGAAAAAAATGAAAGAAAAGAGAGAAATGAGAGAGAGGGTCGGTGAAGAAAAAAATGAAAGAAAAGAGAGAAATGAGAGAGAGTGTCGGTGAAGAAGGAAAGAAGAAGAGAAGAAGGAAAGAAGAAGAGAAGGAAGAAGAAAAAAGAAGAAAAAGAAAGGAGAAATCAAGGCTTTCAAAGTAAGTTCTACCCCTTTTCTCTTGCTTTATTAGAAAGAAATGGGTTGTTGTGTTGAGATGAAAGAGTTCTAGAGAGAGAAAGAGGGGTTTGTGTAGGGAATGCTTGGAGGAAGAAGAAGATGCTAAGATCCATAGGGTTTTTGGGTTTCTAAGCTAGGTGTTGAATTTTCTAACCTATATGAGCTATGGGTAGGTTAAATTGGAGCTTGATTAGGGTTAATTGTGATTTGTTAAGATTATGGAAATTTGGGGAATTTCCAATGGAATTGGAAATTAATGAGAAATTTTGGTTGTGTTAGGGAATCAAGAGCCTACTCAAGAGCAAGAGGAAGGACACCATTGAAGTTGGGTATTTCAAGAGTATAAGGTGGGTAATTTATTTATAGTTGTTGTGTAATGGGCAAAAATGCCTTGTGTGTGTATGCTTAAATTTCCAAATTGTGAATTGTTAAGATGTGGAAGATGCTTTGTATGTGTTTTATGTGCTAAATGGCTTGTTGAATTGTTGTGATGTTGAAATTTCATTATGATGTATGCCATTGTGATAAAACAATTGAATTGTGATTATGTCATGTTATGCATTGACAAATGCTTGACATTTTGATATGATTGTTATGCCATTGAATTGAATCATGGCATTTTGGTATAAGAAAAGCATGAGAAAATGAGATTTCGATATGATTGGTTTGAGCATGAAATCGATTGTGTTTGGGCGAGAGTGAAACCGTTTTGTAGTCACGTGCATGTTGACGTAAAGCCTTCTCCCGGCTGCTAGCTTGTGGCCCACGAGATCCGAAAATGGACTCGTTTCGTTCACGGTGTAAATTTTAGTTCGTCGTTTTGTTTCACGGAACCCTCGAGCCATTTGATTGTGCATTTGCATTTGATGTGCTAAGCTATGCTTTGAATTGAGTTTCATCCAATATGTGATGATGTTATGAATTGTGAAATGTGAATTGAATTGTAAATGTTGAACCTTCGTTGTGAAGTGTATGCTCATGTGAATGTTTATATATATATATATATATGCCTAATTGTGTGGCTCAACGCCAATGGCTATAAATAGATTAGCCACTGAGCTGTGTAGCTCAGCCCAATATTTTCCCCCTCCTCAGGTGCAGAACGGGAAGATTAGCGATCCTTGCAAGGCAATTGGACAACTTCAAGATAGTTAACTTTTGTATTAAGCTAGTTCGAACACTTTTGTATAGTTTATGAAGCATGCCAAACTTTGAGCATCTATTTGTATTTGTTTTAAAGTTAGTGATGTGTAAATTGTTATGTAATAAAGTTTGTTTAATTATGTACTTTGCTTAGTAATGAGAATGTGAAATTGAGGATTTCCATTTGTGTATGTTTATGTCATTTTATAAAATGAGTATGATGATTGTGGAAGTGGATTTTGTGTATGCGTATGCTTCTTTGTTGGGATGGCGAATTGTTGTTTGTTTTAGAATAGGATGTTAGAATTGGGAAGGTTTTATGGGATGGATTATTTGAGGTGGAATTTAAGAGTTTAACGAAAAGTATTTAGTAAGTTGAATTGATACGAAGAGATATTGCATTTCGCAAGCTTTCATAGGTATGGAAATTGTGTTACCAAATTTAGGTGGAAATTTTGATTATTATAGGCTGAATTAGACAAAGTGATCTTTATGAAAGTTATAGATTATCCTCTTAACTTTTGAACGATATAAAGTATGCAAATTTTGGGTATTGGAGTCGAGAGATATGAGCAATAGAAGTGATGATGTTGCATAGGAGGTATGATCATGATAGCTATGGAGAATGAGGAGAGTTTGTGCATGTTATGAGTCATTGGAGTTGAGTTTTGGGAGATTTATGAAATCAAATTGGCGATTGAATGTTTTAAGAGTGTTATTACATTAGAAGAAGTGAATTTGGTGAGATTATGAGTGTATATGGTGTTAGGATGGGTGTTGGAAGCATTGGAGAGGCTTTGGAAGGAGTTTTGGGTCACCCATGTCCGTTTAACGGACCTTCTTGGGTGAAAAAGGACCCTCAGCCCAGTGTATGTCCGTTAAACGGACCTTCTCGGGTGAAAAAGGGGTCTTCAGCCAGTCTATGTTTGTTAAACGGACATGCATGTCCGTTTAACGGACATCCTCGGGTTAGCTACAGTAAATTGCGATTTTAACTAGTTTGGAGGCTGAATCTCGCTTTTAGGTCTTCATAAGAGTTGTAGATCTTGATGGTTTATTTCTAATGGTCAAAGAACGAAACAAATCAGAGATTTTTTGTGAAAGTTATGACAATCGCGCCAAAACATATTCAGTTGGAATAAGGACATAAACATATTGGAGTCTCTTAACCATAAATCCTTTGTCCGACCTCCAAATTTAGTGATTCTTGAAGCAATAGATTTATAAGACATGAAATTAGCTCTACATGAAAATTGGGATCTTTTAGATTTGATTTGAAAAAGTTTGATTGTAAGAAAGTGAGAGGCCAGTTTAGAGAGCATGATTGAGGTATAAACACGCTTTGAAATTTTAAGCATATCTTGAGTTGTAGACCTCCGATTAAGATGGTTCTTGCTTCAAAACAAATTAGAGACTTAGAGCTTTGATTTCTTTGAAGAACAAAATTGAAAATTTTGATTTTAAGGTTTCCAAATTCTGTGCGCCAATACGAGAAATGAGTTTGATTATGGTGATTGAGTAGTATGGGCACGCCATTGAACAAATTGTGAGGAAAAAAATTTGAGATGTTATGAGAACGAAGACGAACTGATGATGGCTAATGAAGTTAAATGATCACGTCTTATGTTTATGATATTTGGAGTGATTGTTGGGCTTCGGAAATGGGGCCCAAGAACATCTCTCAAAAGGGGATTGAGGTTGATAGAGCCAAGATTGAAATCATTTCGTCACTTCCTTATCCTACTTGTCTAAAAGAATTGAGATCTTTCTTGGGGCATGCGGGGTATTATCGGCGCTTTGTAAAGGATTTTAGTAAAATTGCTTTACCCCTTTCTACATTGTTGAAAAAAGATATTGATTTTCACTTTGATGATAAATGTAGACATGCTTTTAATACTTTGAAGTCTTTGCTTGTTTCACCTCCTATTCTGACTGCACCTAACTGGGATTTGCCTTTTGAGCTATCTTGTGATGCTTCTAACTTTGCAGTTGGTGCTATGCTTGGACAGAGGGAGGAAAAGCGATCTAGAGTGATAGCTTATGCCTCCAAGACACTTGACTCCGCTCAAGTGAACTATACCACTACCGAGAAAGAACTTTTTGCTATAATCTTTGCTTTGGATAAGTTTAGACAATATCTGATAAACTCTCGAGTGGTTGTTTTTACAGATCATACAGCAGTGCGGTACTTGTTCAAGAAGCCCCAATCTAAACCAAGACTGCTGAGATGGGCGTTAATGCTACAGGAGTTTGATATTGAAATTAGGGACAGAGCTGGAGCAGAGAATCATGTGGCTGACCACCTTAGTCGGTTACCTGAAGGCACCAAGGGAGTTGACTCTTCTGATCTTATTGTTGATTCTTTTCCTGATTCTGAACTTTTTGCCTTGGCGGTACAGGAGCCTTGGTACTCTGACATTGTTAATTACATTGTTGCTGATTTTGTGCCTCCTTTTATGTCTAAATTTCAGGTTGATAAGTTGAAGAGGGAGGCAAGATACTATACCTGGGATGCTCCAATTCTTTGGAAGCAATGCAGCGATCAGATAATCCGACGATGTGTTCCTAACAATGAGATCCACTCTATCCTTACCTTTGCACATTCTTTATCTTGTGGGGGGCATTTTAGTGCTAATAGGACTGCTAGGAAGGTTTTAGAGTGTGGATTTTACTGGCCTACTTTGTTTAAAGATGCTTATACTTTTTGCAAGTCTTGTGATAAGTGTCAGAGGTTTGGGAGTCTGGGTAAAAAGCATGAAATGCCTTTAAGACCTATGCATTTTTGTGAAATTTTTGATGTCTGGGGCATGGATTTTATGGGTCCCTTTCCTCCGTCATTTGGGTTTTCATATATATTACTTGCAGTAGATTAT
>JANKYF010199382.1:0-10044 GCA_029829435.1 Erythroxylum hondense | reverse complement strand
TAATTAATTAATTCCTCAATTATCAACGTTTAAGTGATTAGTCCAATTAATTGAGTGATCCAAGCCTAGTACTTACACAATTACTCCCTGTGGGACGATATTATACTGTACTACTTGAGACCCGTGAACTTGCGGAACACCATCAACAATGTAAAAGATCAAAGGTAGAATGCGTTGTTATTGAACTTCTTGGAAAAGATAACCTAGTTTGTTTTGTCAATGGACAAATATGACAGTCATGAGAAGAGCTGACATTATTAAGATGCAATTGATCAACGAATAATTTAAAGCGAGAAGGAGAAGGATGTCCGAGGCATAAATGCCATAAATTAGATGATTGGGACACTTGGTGAGCGGTCGGTTTGGTTGGCTATGAAGAAATATGGTATAGACCTCCGAGTTGTCTACTCGAGCCAATCATCTTTCCCGTAGCCAAGTCCTGCAAAACACAAGAATCAGGATAAAAAGTTACACAACATTTCAAGCCACTGGTAAGTTTGCTGATGGACATCAAGCTCAAGTTAAATGAGGGCACACATAAAACATTGTCCAATTTAAGGTCATGGTTAAAAACAACAGTGCCAGTACACGACACATGTGTTGTCGCCCCATTAGGTAAATTCACCGTGGGAATAATTGCAGCCTGTGATTCGTTCAAAGTAGAAGACATAGGTTTGTTCATTGGGAGGCATAAAAAAACACCAAAAAGGGAAAAGAGAACAATATAAAAGTAATTTCCGCGTACCATGCTTGTTTGAATGATTTTGGGATTGAGTTGTGAGTTTGTTGAGTTGCACATCAATTATAGTTTCAATATTGAATCTTTGTTAGGCAACTTGTTGTGAAGTGAGAGATCAAATCTTGTAAAGCCTTATTGGTGATTATTGGATTTGCTTGTCAGTTTAACCTGTGATTTTTCCTTCTACTCCGGCGGGTTTTCTATGTAAATCTTTGTGTTCCCTTCTTTATTAACTTTTTTGTATTCTCATACTGATATTATCTAATTAAACTTAATTATAGTATTTTTGTTGTAGCTATTAACTTAACCTCTTAGAGAATTGCATTTCGGTTGTGTTTTTCTTTTCTCTCCTAACAAGTAGTATCAAAGTCATCATAATGGAAGGTGGAAACAACTATACGGTTAAATTAACATCATCAAACTACTCTATTTGGAGGCCTGTGACAAATGACCTTTTGTATTGTAAGGATCTCTTTGATCATACTAATCTGGATAAAGGTGTGAAGGATGATGTTCCTTCAAAACCTTAAAAATGTCAGATAGAGAATGGGAGAAGTTGAAGAAAAAAAACTCTAGGAAATATTTTGACAATGGATTGATATTAGCATATTCAACTATGTATCTTAAGAGGCAGATTCCTTTGAGTTGTGGAAAAATTTAGAAGGACTCTACTAGAGGAAGACTACTCCTAATAAGGCTTCTTTGATTAAGACTTGTAAACTTGAAGTTGTAAATTTTGAAATTTATGTCGGAGTATCTAAGTGATTTTTAGGATATAAACAACAAGCTTACAATAATGAAGATCATTCTTGATGACAAGCTTCAAGCCTTGTTCTTGTTAAGTTTGTTTCCGGATAGCTAGGAGACATTGATGGTGATGATTAGCAAGTCACTTCCCAAAGGTGTGGTCTCCTTGGATGTAATCAAAGAGAGTATGTTAAATGAAGAAATCAGAGGAAAAGAGATGAGAGTTGACAATATGCAGGCTTTCTTGGTGGAAAAAAGGGGAAGTGGCAAGAGTAGGAGTCCCAAAAGACATGACAAGTCTAAGATCCAATTAAAGTCTGAAGATGTCAAGACGTGAAGACGTGTCATTAATACGATAAGCCTTGACATATAAAGAGATTCTAATATAAATGGAAGAGGGGTCAGAAAAAGCAAGATCATCATAGTGATGGTGATGATAAGAGTACAATTGCAATTGCTTCAAGCACGGATGAAGAGGTATCCCTAGTTTGTATGACAATTGATTGCTTTCATGTCAGTGATTCGGGTTTTGAGTGGTTGATTAATGTAGGAGCGTCATATCATTATGTTCCAAAAGTGGAGTACTTCTTAAATTATAAGAACAGAGATTTTGGGACTGTAAAGATGGGTAATCAAAGTTCTACTAAAATTTTTTGTATGGGTGATACCCAAGTTCAAATAAATATAAGATATTTGCTAACCTTGAGAGATGTACAACAAATTCATGATTTAAGGTTGAATCTATTATAGGCATTTGTTAAATCGAGAAAGATTCAAGCATACCTTCAGGGATAGGAAGTGGAAGCTATCCAAGGGAGCAACGACTGTTGCTCAAGGAGAATTGTGTTACACATCGTACAGGACACACTTCAAGGTGTGTGGTGGTGGAGAAGCATACATAATTAAAGAGGAAACTTCTCCAAATATGTGGCATTGACGTTTAGGGCAAATGAGTGAAAAGGGAATAAAGTTGTTGGCTCGTAAATCCCTTATCCTAGTTAAAAACTCTTTTCTCTTTAATCCTTGTGATCATTGTTTGGCAGGAACGATGTATAAGGAAGGGGAAGTTATTAAGGTTGGTGCATCAGATGTTTATAGCCCCATTGAGGTGTCAATAGGAGGTAACAAATATTTGGTTACATTCATAGATGATGCTTCGAGGAAGATATAGGTATATATGTTGAAAGTCAAGAGTCAAGTATTTGAAACTTTTAAAAAGTTTCATAGTATAGTAGAAAGGAAAGTTGAGAGGAAGCTAAAATGCCTACAAATAAAAAGTTAAGGGGAGTATACTTCCAATATGTTTGAAGATACTGTACATCGCATGATATTAGACATTAGAAAACCAAACTAGGGACTCCACAACATAATGGGGTTGTTAAGAGGATGAACAAAACTATTGTGAAGAAGGTTAATTGCATGCTCAGAATGTCCAAGCTGCCTAAGACATTTTGGGGTGAAGCAATCTGAACTTCAGTCTATTTGATCTATAAAGCTTCCTTAGTTCTTTTGAATTTTAAGAGCGCGTGGAGTGGTAAAAATCCTATTTATCATCATCTAAAAGTGTTTCGCTACAAGCTATTTAGACATTTATCTAAGGATTAGAGGCAAAAACTTAACTTAAGGCAATACCTAGCATCTTTGTAAGATATGATGGACAATTTGGCTTCAAAATCTATGATATGGAGAAGTAAAAGGTAGGGATAGAGACATGGTATATTAAGAGCACGAGAGAGGTGTTGATCTTTTGAAAGAAGATAAATTAACTCATAGTAGCTCATCCTATGCTATAATTAATTCTTCTTCCAATGCTTAGCAATCTGCAGGTGAAAAAGATGAAGTGTGTAAAGAAACACATAATAATGTTGATCAAATATAGTATGACAATGGTGAGCTCCATAAACCACATTCAGACAGTGTTGAAGATGAAACTATTAAAGATAATGAGGGGGAACAATCGGATCCAACAATTGATAAAACATAGCTTTGAAGGTCGACAAGGGAGACAAGACTTTCTATTAGGTGCCCTAGTGTAAAATATCTGCTGGTTACTACTGAGGTGGAGCCTGAGAATATGTAACGAGTTGCATCTTGAGATGACAAGGATCTTTGGCTCACAGCTATAAAGGAAAATAAGTGGATGTTAAAGATGAAACATGGTGATAAGTTGTTGAAACACAAGGCAATACTAGTAGTAAAAGGGTTTTATCAAAAGAATGGTATATATTTTGATGAGATCTTCTTACCAATGGTCAAGATGACTTCAATTCGAATAGTTTTGGGTTTGACTGCTTATTTAGAACTTGAACTTGAACAGCTTTATGTTAAAACAACCTTCTTGCATGGATATTTGGAAGAGGAGATATATAAGGAGCAATCACAAGGTTTCAAAGCTAAAGACAAGGAGAATATGGTCTGCAAGTTAAAGAAAAGTTTATGTGGGTTAAGCAAGCTCTAAGGCAGTGGTATCGAAAGTTCGACTCTTTTATGACAGATTATGGTTACAAGCAAACTTATGTCAATTCCTGTGTGTATTTCAAGAAGTTCATAGGTGAGAACTTTATCGTTCTTCTTCTATATGTTGATGATATATTGATTGAGGATCAAGATGTTGGTAGAATCCAAAAGTTAAAGGTGAACTTATCTAATCTTTTGATATAAAAGATTTAGGACCTATAAAGCAAAATTTAGGCATGGCAATTACTTGGGACAGGAAGAATGGGAAACTGTGGTTGTCACAAGAAAGATATATTGAACAGTTGTTAGAAAGGCTCAATATGAAGCATGTCAAGCCAATTAGCACTCCACTAGCACCTCACTTCAAGCAAAGCAAGCATGCATATCCCTTAACAGAAAAGAAGAATGATAGTATGTCTTCTGTTTCATACTCATTTATTGTAGGGTCCCTTATATATGTTATGATGTGTTCATGACAAGATATTGCACAAGCTATTAGGTTAGTGGGCAGATTCTTGTCTAATCCAAGAAAGGTTCACTGGGAAGCAATGAAATAGACTTTTAGACACTTAAGAGGTACTACAAAATGGAATTTGTGTTTTAGTGATAGATGTCAATTCTAGAAGGTTATACAAGATGCAGTTATGACTAGAGATCTTGATAAAAGAAAATCCACTTCTTATTTTTTGTTTAAGTTTGCAGGAGGAGCTATTTCATAGCAATCAAATCTATAAAAGTGTGTAGCTTTACTTACGACTAAAGTAGAGTATGTAGCTGCAGTGGAAGTTAGTAAGGAGACTCTTTGGTTGAAAAGATTCTTTCAAGAGTTGGATGGGAAGCGAGATGATTACATAATGTTTTGTGATGGTCAAAGTGTTATTGACTTCAACAAAACACAATTTGTCATTCCTGCACAAAGCATATAGATGTCATATATCATTTGTTGAGGTTTATGATTAAAGAGCAACAATTGATGTTGCAAAAAATTCATATGAACTTGAATGGTGCTAATATATTGACTACGGTGGTTTTCGGAAGCAAGCATAAGCTTTGTTATAAGGTTGTTAGGATGTGTCTCAAGTAGTTGTTGAAGTATAAGACGTCTTTCTCATAAGTGGGTTGAAGCGGGAGATTGTTGACTGTCCAACTCTATTTTGCAACAATTCTATTTTGAGACTTTCAGTTATTATAGATGCTTTTATGGTTCACAGGGATGACTAACAACAGAAAACAAGATGGATGAAACTCTTCTAGAGAGTGACACGACCGTGTAGAGTGTTATACAGTTATATGGATCAACTATGTAAGTCTCTGGAATCGTGTGAAGAGTGATAATATACACTATCGTGCATACGCCCATATGCAGGACATACACTGTCATATGTAATGACTATGTGACTTTATGTAATCATGTATGTCCGCGATTCAAGTGACACTGGGAGAGACAAGGTCACCTACAGAGTGTGTATGTGACAATGTATGTTGTAGAAAACTTAGTCCAGGATATAAAAGAAGAGAAAACATAGGTTTGTTTATTGGGAGGTGAAAAAAACTAAAAAGGGATAAGAAAATATAGTGATAACAAGTCATTTATGATTCTCATCCTTGTTTGACTGAATTTGGGATTGAATTGTAAGTTTGTTGATTTGCTTATTAACTTTAGTTTCAATTTTGAATCTTTGTTAGAGAATTTGTTGTCAGCTGAGAGGTTAAATTTTGTAAATCTATATTTGTGATTAGTAAATTTATTTATTAGTTTGACTCGTAACTTTTTCCTCTATTTTGAAATTTTTTTTAACAAATCTCTATTTTTGCTTCTTTATTGACTTCTTTTTTAATTATATTGATATTATCTTGTTAAAATTGATTAGAATATTTTGTCGTTACTATAAAATAGACCACTTTAAAAATTGTGATTTGGTTGTGTTTTTCTGTTGTCTGCTAGTACTTAACTCTTGGTTAAGTTATGTCAGTTTCTTATCTTAAGATGACTTTTTCTGTGAATAACCTAATCATACACTAGCAGAAACTTTTTGGTCAACATTTCAATTAACCTCACCTGCCAAGTGCAAAAGTGCAAATGGTATAAAATCATTGGCGTGTCACGCATTTACTGATGGGACAGGGAAGTGATTGAATGCCTAGTTCCAGGCTTTTGGGGACTGAAGAGAATCCACCCAAATGCCCCAATTAGGAGATGACAACAGCTTGAGCTTCTTGAGATGTTATTTTATGGAAAATATATGCAAATAACGTTATTTTAATATATAATTAATTAAATTATTTTAAAAATATTTAGATAAATTTAAATTTGATTCATCAATTTAAAACTAAAACGAATTTTAATAATTATGAAAATTCAAATATTAGAGGATTTTGTTTTATGGAATTTCTTTTTTATTTTCCAAAACACAGTTTCTATTTTGCTACCCTGGCGAATGACTCTGTTTGCTGTAGAATGGAGCTGGTCTAGTAAGTCTGCCCGCTCTTTAATTGTGCTCAAATCTAGCCTATATTTGAAATCTAAGCACATGGTTTTCCTGCAATAAGAAAGTATACGCCCAATAATGTTAACTTATGCTCATGGACGTCCGTATAATAAATTCACGAAGGTGCTTTGTCAATATGGACAAGAAGTAGTTGAAACTTGGAACACTCCAACTACCATTTCTCTCAGGGCATTTACAAGTGGAAAGCAACAGGTTTTATTACAACAAAATTCCCCCAACTTGGCCTCAGTCGTCCCTACTCCCCTACACCGGCCAAATCAGTAAAGCAAAGGCTAAAGAAGAAAAAGAAATTGTGAAACAAACCAGGGAAGAGGAAGACTACAGTTACAGTGAGAAAGAAATCAGGTAGGGCAAGGCGTTTCAGGAGAGAAGCCAAGCAACCATGGCATTTTTCTTGTCACACTTCATCTCTTCTACCTTCTGAACTTCTGCTTCACCATCACCCTCCCACAGCCAACACAAGTCACTGTCTCCAGTTTGATCAAATAACTCATGTCCTGTAACCATGTCCTCCCAAGACCAATCAGCTTCATAATTATCGTCGAAACACGACGTTATAGATGCAGTACAGGAGTGTAACTCGAAGCTCTCTGATCCATCTGAACTTGTATTACTTAGAAATTCTTGCTCCTCACTCGCTATCTTCACTTTAGGACTACGTAGCTCATCGACTCCACGTTCTGTGACAAAGATGACCTCAGCCTGCTTCTCCTCGTTAAACTCCAAAACGCCATTTGGATCCACTAGCTGGTTGTCTATTATGTCATCAAAGCACAACATTTCACCATCAATGCTCGAACCATATGGTCCTAACATTTCATCAGTTCCTTTCCCTTCCCCGGTAGAAAAGGACATTAAATCACCACTTGTCTCGTTTGTGCTTACGTCACCAACGCACAATCCTAGACTTTTCTGCTCTCGTGAGGGACTAGAAATAATAAGGTCCATTTGCTCCGTATCTTGTACACATGCATCCAAAATCAATGGATCGTATGTAGCACCAGGGACTGTCGTCTCTCTCTCTAAATCGGGTGTCTGGGGCAGTGGTACTTCGTCCGGTAATTTTTCACTGATCGAAGAGGTGTTGGGTCTCTTTGGCTGTGACGCGACATCTTTTCTAGAGAAAGTTTTGTTTTTCTTCATCGCCCATCTGCTAGTCCTACCACCTTTGCGCTTGCTTGCCATGCCAACATTATTGCACAAGTCCACAATCAATGGTAGACTATCATTATCAACCCTCCTAAAGCCGTGAACTTTCCTACTCAAGTGGGAATTCCAGTAATTCTTAATTTCGTTGTCTGTCCTTCCTGGCAAGTGGCTGGCTATCAGAGACCACCTGCCCAATTATCATAAAACACGAAAAATTATGCGGGTCCAGAGAAAGAAAGCATTAGTGATACCTGCAACAATTTAAAAAGGAACTTTTGTTCGACCCTTTTGGCAAAGTTAAGAACATCGATCCCATTTTAAGTGTAACCTCGAACATCAGATTCACTTTAGTAACCTTTAAATTCCATTATGGCAGCAGAATTATAGCCAACTTAGTTGCAAGGCTGTGATTAGTTCCAGATACCTTCATAAATGTCAAAATTCATTTTTATACTGCCAATTCAAAGGCAAGACCAAAAGCTTTCAACTTTTTTGTTGTTGGTCGAGCAATTATCCACTTATGCACAGTAATTATGTAAATAAACCTTTAGAATTTTACTATTTATTATCTTGCTTTACAACTTGGTTTAATTAATAGCTCTAACATAATCATATGCAGTCAAACTTCTAGAAATCCACTGTTATACGATAATTGAATTTGAGTTAATGGACCAAATTAAACTGACAGATTTTATATATTCCCAAACATTATTAATTCTCTATTACTCGCTACATGTATAATTGCTACATCCCATACGTGACTTGGCCCAAAAGCCGAACAGTCAAGATCAAGGTTAAAAGACATCAAAATCACCTAGAAACTCACACGAGCCCTACCTCAAAAGTTATATATGGTGCATTCGTTCCGTCCAAGATAGTTGTAGGGTATATATAATAAATTGTCATCTCCTATTCCTTATAAAAACGGGGATCAATCAATGACATCAATGTCCTAAGGTAGACAGGTCGACGAGTTTAATAATAGACCAGAGACCCCTCGTGGGCCTAATACTAGTAAAAGACATTACATGCTAATGATCGTCATTTGGAATTGTTAAGTGACTAATCATAGTCATTATCTACGTGTTAAGAGGAAATAATTCTTATATAGGTTCACTCGAGAGAATCCATTTAAGCAGTAATCAATAATCAACTGGCTCCTTTTACGGGCTTAGGATACGTATTCGCCTGTGTCTGCTAAGAGTATAAATTCATCCAATTTATGTGAGTATCATTTATCAGATGTAGTTACGGACCATCGGAATTGTTCCCTTCTTTTACATGTAATTTCTTAATAAAGTTGCGATGGATAGTTGAGTTGACAAGACAGAAAGCGAAAATGCAGGAGAGGAAAGACACCGTAAAAAGAGTATTATTACGAGAAACACGGAGTTCATGACCCTATCTCAGCATGTGTAAAGAATATACTGGACGGAAAATGCTGCGCTGACCTGTTACCCAAAGAAGTGTGCAACTTCACCATGATTTCTTCCTCCTCCGGTGATATATTTCCTCGTTTCAGGTCATTTCTCAGATAGTTAATCCATCTCAGTCTGCAACTCTTACCACACCTCAGTAACCCTGCAAAGGCCATAAGAAACATCATTAAAACTACAAAACACAAGCAGAAAGCCACGAGCAACTTAAGAAAACATTCATATATTCATTCTGACGAGAGAAACAAGGGGAAGCCGATTTGAAAAAAGCGGATAGTGACCACATTCTCTAACCTGCATTCTTAGGCAATGACCGCCATGATCCTTCACCATTAGCTTCAATATACTTCCTCAACGCCTCATCTTCTTCTGCTGTCCATCTCCCCTTCTTCAACCCCACCTTTTCACAACAAGGAGCTCTCCCCATTCCCTCTTAAACACACCACACGCGGTGGCTTAGTCAAAGAGTCAAAAGAAAAATGAGATTGGAAGAAAGCCTTATCCAATGTTCCAAAGATCGGAGAGATACAGAGAGGAGTGAGCTGAGCTCAAGTGAGTGTCAAAAGTTTTATCTTTTCCACTATTGCAGGGGAAGGGTTAAAATTTCGAGTTCGGATCGTCTGTCCAAGCATACTCTATTTAATTCTGTCTAAGATACAAACGACGACATTTTTCACTTAAATTTTGAGAGGATCCTTCGAAATTTGGCAGCGTCACGCTGACAGAGTCATTTGACTCTCCAAATGACTGGCTCCTTTATGAGTTTGTTAAACAACGGTTAACAATAAAATAGCACAACCTGCATAATAATAATAAGGTTTTGTTGCTTATTATTATAATTTCTACTGTTATTTAAATTTTCATGGTCATTATTATTATTATCACTAAAAATGTTTGTGATTATTTATAACATGTTATTAAAATTTTATGATGTAATAATAATTAGTATCGTTAAAATTTTGCAACCAAATTATTATAGTCGTTGTTGTTGTTGTTATTATTATTA
>JANKYF010199356.1:0-10047 GCA_029829435.1 Erythroxylum hondense | reverse complement strand
AGTATTAATAATGAAGATACATTATTTTTATAAATTAAAATTAATTAATTAATTTTTTAAATAACTTTTTAAATTAAATTTTAAATTTTTTATAGATAAAAATGTATTTTAAATTATTTAATTTTTGAACCATAATCAAAGTTATCGTGTGCCCATTTTAGGAATATTAAAAAAACACCTAAAGATATAATATTTTATTTTAAATTTTGGGCGGTAGAATGAAAGTAATTCGAAGAGGTATTTTGTCAAATCAAATGCGCGTTTTAGGGTTTGTAATTAATTATGAATTAATAGGTTAGGACCCACGATAATAAAAATAAAAAATTCGATTTTTTCAAAACAATTCGGCTGCTTTTAGTGCGCTGTGGGAGAGAATCTAGGGTATTTTTGTCAGCTACTTGGTGACGGTATATCCAAACGAGATCCTCTGTTGCGTTTTGAGCATGACAATTATTTAGGCATCACACCATATTTTATTAATTTTTACTTGAATTAATATAATATATTAAGATATTTAAAATTTAATAACAACAATATATGTAATAGTTAAATAACATTATATGAAGATAAATAACAATGTTTTTAAAATATATGAAATTATGAGAAGATTCTGAAAATTAAACCGAGAAGATTAAAAGATTCAACCGGTATTATACTATTATAAAATTAATTAATATTAAAAATTTTGAAATATAATTAAAAATTGTCCATATTTATTAAAAAAATTAAAATTTAATTAAAAACGAAGACTGTTAAATTAAAATAAATATATAATAAATTAATCAAATTTTAACAACAATGATTATTAAACCAAATTGTACTGAAAAGTTAAAATCCGAACAAAAAATTGGTTGGTTTAAATTTTTCAATATTAATTCGATCAAACTGGTTCAAATTTTACGACATTCATTTTAACACAAAACAACAAAACAATGCTTAGGGAGGACTATTGAAAGTTCTTTATCTTAGCATATGAGCAATCATAAAAAAGACAAAGCAGAAAATGTTACTGAAACAATGGTTTATAGTAAGTATTCATTAACATTGTCGATCATATATGATCCAATTGATCAGACACGACTTTGGTTAATGACAAAAAGAAAGGGGATGAGATCGTCTGCTCTCAATTTCTCTGTGCCATCCTGTCTGTCCTCATTTTTAACAATAAATGAATGGGACAGTGTAAAATATGAGGATGCCAGAAGTGGGCACAAGAAGGGCAACAGCTAGTGCCTAAATTGGCAGTCACCCTTTGGATATGTAATGATTAAACCAGTTTTGTTTTATAATGTACTTACTTCCAAGAATGCGCATGTAAAGAACAAGTTATATGGACTATGGATTAGCATATCCATAGCATTGATCGATATCCTCTCTTTTATGGACCTTCGTTTTAGGACTCTCAATTTTATAATTTTAGGCATTAATGAATTATTCAATAGAAACTGAATTGTTGTTCATCGTTACATACATCAAAAGAGTAACGGATGTATCGACTGACTTGTTAACTATACATGTCATTTTAATGTCGAAATCACTTATCTTGATATAATACCTATAAGATACCACATGATTCTTTTAAAAAATTTATCGAAGATCTGTTTCTCTTGACTAGTTGTATAATTTTTGTTAAGTTTCCCTTTTTGTTCTTGAAATGGTTCCAACCTCTCACTCAATGGAAGAAACAGTTTGGAATTATCATTCACCAACATCGTCTTTGGTCTGCTTCTGCAAGACGACACAACACACAATGTTTCTTCGTTGTGCATCGTCTTTACAGATAAACTTCTACTGGAGTTCTATATACTGAACATAATGTTTAATTTTGGCATACAATCTTATATTAGCCACGACATAAGGAGAATGTGTTAAACTCTTTAAAGCAACAACTTAAGGAGATTAATCATTTTTCAAATCCTCCAAAATTGACTACATCTATTGGAGCATTTATCGATGAATTTGTTCTTGGTAAACCAGAAACACTAGAAGTTAATATTCCTAATTCTAATAGTCCTGAATATTTTGATTTTGAAGAAGAAGAAAATCCTAAAATCTCACAAGAAGCAGGATCTTCTCAACCAACTGATAACACTATTTTTCAAGATGCTCATAATCGTTATGACCATACTGAAAGCATTGACGAAAGTACGGTGGACCGAACAAAGGGCCAATTTATTGAAGGAAGCTAGAGGAAAACAGTTATTAGTGTCCTTTATCCTGACTAACATCCCTTGTCCTATAAAGAATAGATGTGTGTCTTTAACTCTGTGTGTACTTGAAAAGGCTATTTCTACGCTCTTTTAGAGCCTAGTCTCAATGCTAGTACCGGGCCATAATGATAAGATGACCAAAATGGTTAGTTAAAACTTCCCTGTAATGGCAATTGACTAGGTGGATTTACTAAGAACTTGATTGGTGGGTTCCACAGTTTGCAGAACTATAGAGAGTCTTCACTAACCTCTCAGTTGTCCAGCAATTGAGTTTTTGCCACATTGAACTAGAGGTGGATTCGATCACAGTACACACCCTGATTATCTCAATTGTACACTGCACACAAGTGGTTAATCCTATTGTCCTGGGCATTCACGAGTTACTTTCTCGTAATTGGTCTGTTACTCATCGATACGTCTACCGAGAGAATAACAGATGCGTAGATTAGCTGACCTCTCAGGCGGTCAACTTCAATATTGGGGTTACTTTTTTTGACACTACATACTTTGAGTGTCACCATTTCTTTATTGAGGATTAATCGGAGGTTTGTGTCCCTCGCACTGTTTTATAATTAGCTCCGACTTTTCTTAAAAAAAAAAAACTTCCCTGTATTTCTATGTGGATGATATGTGTCCGTGTGTCATCACTGGCGAGCTTCTATGTGTCCTGCTGTGTTTACGCCTCATACGAATTCTCAACCGTCATTCCTTCTGAATTATGATTCCATCTTGAAGAACTTTTTCCTGTATCTGGTTATACACCTGTATTAAGCATAGCAAATGACCAGTAACAGAAAAGAAAAGGAGAGAACTATAGGACCACAAGAAAAGGACAAAGCGTACAATTCATGAAAATGATAGCACAAATGATAGCACACCAAATGGTTTTGAGTTCTTTTAATTAGTAAAGGTTACTGTTAAGACTTCCACTCAAAGGTCATGTCATATGATGAAAATTCGTCAGGTCGAGCTTTTTTGTGATAAGTCGACGCGTAAATCAAATCTTTTATTTCAGTTACTTTGTTTTAATTTTATTTTATAAATAAGATTTAATAAAACATGATAAAAAATATCGTAACTGAAACAAAAGATCCGTGACTCAAGAAGCAATTGTGCATAAATGAAGCTCAAACAAAAAGCTGAGCTGAGCCTATGCGGAAGCTCGATAGAGAGAGCTATCAATCTCTTGATCAGCGTTGTAATCTCGATGATTTTTATTAATGAATGACAATATCCTTTTTACAGATACTTCGAGTTTGACACAAAGGCTGAAACTTACAGACTCCTAATTGAATTAGAACTTGACTAATACTGGACTCTCTAATTATGCAAATAATCGAAAACACAATAATGACTGTCACAGCTACTGCTGCTTTCCTTGCTTCATGTTCCTGGCATAGCTTCGTCCGCAGAAGGAGTCTATATCAGTTACCCCTTGTCGGGTCGCCGCCTTATTAGTAGTAAAGCATTCACCCCAGCATACAATCATAAACACAGTATACGGATTTACCGAGTCCCTTGCTCAAACAATATACAATAGTTCTCTTAATTTCTTCACAGCAAGCAACTAAAGTTTGCTCCGGTGGAATCTGTACGGTGCCTGGAATAAATACAGCTAGCCAACCTTGATGCTGAAAATAATTCTTCCTGCTGATTCTGGAAATAACGCTAGTGTCAGCTGCAATCATTTGTGTCCTTGTATTCACTCCCTGCTTGTCGTACAAACTGTCCTCGAATACGTGGTCTCTGTTCTGCTAGTTTCTTCCTGCTCTGGTATCGAACCTGGAAAAGATGCCATTAGTTACCTCCAGTCAATCGACTAAAATGAAGGATATTATGATGCATATGGGGAATGATGATACAGATAGTGACAGAAACAGTTACAAGTTCTTGTCTCATAAATTACTGGCATTACTAGCGTAGGATTATCTCTATCATTTTGTTGATTGGTAAATGCAGATCCAATTACCTTCTTCTCAAAGCATCTATCTTTCCTCTTCTGGCGAAATTTGTTTAAAGCAGCCTCTCTTTGTGCGAAATGGTTTTGATCAACTCCATTCCTACTTCCATAACAAATTCCACCACTTGTTCCACCTTTCCTAGCTAATCCATCACCACTGTCCATGTTTATTCCTCTGGTATTTAAAGCAGCACTACCCCCATTCTGTTCATTGCTCCCACGGTCACTTCCCGTGCCGTCATCGTTTAAAATTTGATACCCAGCTGTTCCCTTGACATCTGTGATTAAAGCATTAGATGACCCACATTGCAGTGCTGCAGCAGCCATATTCTTCGAGGGCAAATTATCATCGTTAGCCAGCTTCTGCTGCTGCTGCTGTTGGAGCACATTGTGGACATGGTGGTGGTGATGATGATAATGATGGTGGTGATGCTGAACTTGGACCTGCTGGTTCACTTCACTTGTTGCAGATGAAAGAATAGTATTAATCGCAATATTGGCTTTACCATGCCCCATAGAATGGGCACCGGGTGAACGGCCATGTTGCTCAGAATGAAAAGCAGGAAAGGGATGCTGACTCCTAACTGTAGATTTAAGGACTGGCTTGTCACCGAATATTGCTGGTTTGGCGAAAGCATTATTAGTGGTAGAGCCCATATCATTATTATTACTACTTCCATTTGAGTGCAGATTGGCCGGTGTGTTATTTGAGCTAGATCGTACATTTTTCATCGACTCTCGTTTTATGGCCTCTGAACTGTTAGCAGGTGAAGAGCAGCTACCTACATTTCCTGTCTGCGCCTGATTAGCAGTAGAAGTGTACCTGAGGGGTAACCAATAATCTTCAACTGTCAATTTGTCTTTGTAAAGGTTCATAAATGAATTCATTAACTGCATAGGTGGTTTGAGAGAAAAATATACAGCGTCAAATAAATCCTGGTACCTTGAGAATGCAGAAAGGTCTGAATGTCTGAGAATATTTCGATCATGCCCACGAGTCCCTATATCTTGAACATCACTAAGTCTTTTCAAACTAAGTTCAAGGGAAAGGATATCCTTAGTTTCTTTGGAAACGCTATTTTGTGTGCCACCGACCGAAATTTCTATCTTAGGATCTGTGCAATTTGTGACTCCCATTAAATCAGCAACCTGATTTCTGAATTCTCCATCCTTACTGTTAAGCTCCAGCCGTCTATCTTTTTCCTTATCATTCTTTGAATTAATTTCAGGAAATTTATCTCTTGTATTGCCATCTGTTTTGACCAGTCTTTCACATCGATCTTCAAGCTGCAAATTTGGAATTGTAGGTACCCTTATCTCCAAGTCCTTACCCATGACACCATTGCCTAAACCTTTAGTAAACATAATTTTGAGCCAAAAATAAAACAAAGTTACGTAAAAAGAGATTTGAAGTCAAATAATAATTGCTGCAAACAAAGCCACGTGTACCAAATTCATTACCCTGCCCTTCGCACTCCTTAGATGTGCCCTTGGCCACACAGTTGTTGCCTAGTTCTTCAAGCTTTGAATGAATTATATCAGCACAACTGCTATCAGCAGGATCAGCTAACTGTTCCCATGGTGAAGTTGGGTTGGGGTTAACTTCCAATGCTCTCTTTGTCCAAGTGCCCTAAAGGAAAAAAAGTGAGATTCGGAAACTAAAGTGGCAATTTCATATCATTCAGTTCTGGAGTAAGAACTGTCCTTTAAATCATCGATGATAAATAGTTTCTTCTGCACACACACATCTCAAACATTTATCTGCGGGCAACATACACAAAAATATACCCACGCAGAATCCATGGCAGAATGATTCATAAAATATTGGTGCCACATATATCCTCACCATCTTGATCCATGTAATTGTTAGCCACTTCCTTGTCAGTTTAGTAACAAGTCCTGTAAATAGTCTCACCTACGCAAATTTCTGTTTTCTGAACTTGTTCTGTCTGTATTCAAGAAAATGCTTACCAAGCAGATCTATCCTTTCCAAGAGCAGCTCTCTGTGTTTACCCAAGTGACATTCTAAAGTCTAAACAAACACATGAACATGAATAGCTTTCTTTAAAGATTTGGAATGTTAAGGTATAAGCTCTTATAATGATTCGAGAGCAAATTTTCATATCATGTACATGAGTAACATCAAAATCTAAAGCATTCCCACTTTCATCCATGTCCCGCACTTAGAATTCTGTTCTAAGTAACAACTAACCTCCATGCATTTAACTTTGACTTTAACACATGATTAGTTATGTTCTTTGCACTAGTATATATATTCTTTTCAATAATGGGGCAGCAGGCATGGTTCTTATAGAAAACTGCCAAATTGAAAATGGATGAGATCTAGACCATAGGATGGAACAGACAAGATGTTTGAACATTTGAAAGGATAAAAACATAAGAGTACCTAACATAATATGATGAAACCATGAGTTGCTTTGTGATCTAAGAGAAGGTAGAAAACAAACAAATGTCAAATTACCTAATGCTAGGCTTACACTGGTCTCCATAACGGAGTGTGCTTCCAGCTTAGGATGCAATCACAGTATACTGCAGAGTTAACAACATTGTGACACATTCCTGCTATACCAACAATTGAGGAACAATATAGAAGGTGACTGAATAATTATCCATCAACTGCTCTAAACCTCAGTTACTATTTCATTAGGAATTCAAAACTCAAAAGGTTAATACATGAGATTTTATTGTTCATTTTCTTACCTTATAGGATAGTAGTTTGTTATCGACTTTCCACAGAAAAGGCTTTTAGAAGCTTATGCAAAGGTAGAACAGGTGTGCACCCTAATGTACTATAAAAATCCATGATTCACTTTTTTAAGCAACACAATAAACAAGCAGTAAATAAATGGGGTTCACCAGAATGGCAATTCATATCACCAGAAAGACTTAAACTGAACGACCTCATAACTCAGTTATTTTCCAGTAAAAATGTATGATACCTGAGTGCCACTGCCATGATCACTTCCGTCCCCTACATCCAAACCAATAGTCCCAATTTCTTCGTCATCATTGCGGTCATTATCTGACTCTTCACTTTTTGACTTTGTGGATTTATGAGTCCGAACACCACTTTCACTTTCACTCCCACTACCACTAGACTGATGAAAGGATGAAAAATGAATGCAAAAGGAGAGAAATTTGTATATATGGAGCACAGACCTGGAGTTGGAGTACAACACTGGTCCATGATATAGATTGATGCACAAATGGAATAATTATAACAACTCACGCTATGGCACTTCCTCCAAACATGCTGCCAAAGGTTTTTAAGTTCATTCTTTCGAATAGGCTTCACTAAATAGTCAACAGCACCCTTTGACAAACACTTAAAGACTATACTCATGGAATCATGAGGTGACATCACTGCGCATAAAGCTCACCAGGTGTAGCAGTTACAAGTATCAATTTGTTAAGAAGAAAGTTGTAAAACAGTAATTGTAACAAATATAAGAAGAAAAGGAGGAGTGGAAATGTACTCACTAACAACAGGAGTATTCTTGCGAGTTTTGTGGTTCATAATCTTACATAGAAGGCCAATGCCTGGTAAACAGGGCAGGATTACCTCTGTTAAAACCAGATCAATATGATTAGTCAGATCTTCCAAGAGTTTCCAAGCTTGAAGACCATCTGCTACCGCAGTCACTGCCAGGTGGAGGAAATTCTCAATAAATGAGCACATCATATTGAAAATAACAGCAATAATAATTATATGTGGCAGGAAGTTTTATTTCAAAAGAACAAGAGGAGAAAGTTGGACACAAACGACTTCTAAATAGACTAGTAAAATTGTCTAGTCATAGAGCTTCTCACGTTAGAAACGAGCACAAATAAAATTACTGAGCATAGAAAAAGTTCTAAATCATCAAATAAAGGCTTTTAAGTTTTTCTTTGTTGGTCAAACTGAAAAGGTGTATCTACCTAAATCTTGGATCAAGTAAGCTCACAGGCAAGCGGAGTAACTTGATGGCATACAAAAACATACCTTCATACCCACAATTTCTAAGTAATGCAGTAACGACATGTCGAGTTGAATCATCATTTTCGGCCAGTAAAATATTTATCGACCGATAAGGCAGAAATCTCTCCCACTGAACCAAGGGTTCTTGAGCTTGATGCTGTGGCCTCTGAACCACAGCCTGGACTTGAACCACTTCCGTACACCCATCATTTACACCTTCAACATCCTCATTAATCCGTGATTCATCTTCCTCAGAGAGCCACTGGCCCTCGCCGGTGACCCCATCCCTTACTTCCTTTCCATCCTCTCGCATATCACAATTCAATTCCGCAAAACCATTGGTCAAGGGAGCATTATTATCACTAGTTTGAATTATCCACATCAACCAGATTCAAAAAGGGCAACAATGAGGAACACAATGGATTCAATAGCTAACAAAACCTTCCTTATTCCACAAGAGCTACTGCACATCCTTTTCCCTTCAAGCTAACACCTCTACGATCATAACACCTCAAGAAATCACATAAAACAAGACAGTAAAGCTGATCAGAGAAAAAGAAGCATAGCTTCAACTAAAACAAGTTTTAGAAACAATATATTCAGCGTATACTCCCACTGAATCACTCAAATCAAGAAGTAATTCACAAAGAGTAAATAGAAAAGTTAAGAATTACCTTCAAGGCGTCATCAAAACATCGAAGAACTAAATCAATTTCAGTGAAATTTAGGTTTTCGTTGAAAGAGAATGGAAAATACTGATCGGTCGAGGAACGAATCAATTTAAAACCAACGAAGTTGGATAGATTCTATGAACGACTTCGCGATGCTGACGTGGATCAAGTGGAGGTCACAAACCATTCCACGTGGGACGGAATTTGATTAGCTGGAAGGAGATCAAAAGCCGGGCTCTTGATAGCTCGTCCGATCTTTCTTGGATTTTGCTCGGTCAGTGCGATGATGACGTGGCAGGAATATGGAACCCCACGTGAAGGCCACATGGGACCGGCTACGTGTCCTGGAATCTCGCATGGAGCAATTGAGTGAACGTGGCGTGTTGTGGGACGAGCTAAAGATGCCCGTGCTCTTTGCTTTTAGGAGAAACGAAATGACGGAGTTAGCCTCAATAGGCGGGGATATTAGCGGGGATGCCACTCAGATAGTGCCATGTCAGCAACAAAATATCTTCACTGACGAATGAATAAAGGTGTCGATTTGCCCTAATTTAGCTTAGGAAAAGGGGTATCTTCGGGATATTGTTGAAGTTAATTCTCTTGAAGTTATTAATATCTTCTCTTACCCTAATTTAGTACTTACTGGGTTTCTTTCTTGGTAACAAGTATGCAGGAGCTTTTTCACCGATCTTGGAAGGCTCTTCTCCAGTATATCTGTCGTGAAGAAAATCAGTGTGCGGACAGATTAGCAAATCTTGTAATAATCCTTCGTCCGGGCCTCTACACTTTTCTGGGGCCGCCAGTTGGTATCCAGGAGCCTTTCTACAGAAATGCAAACGACGTGCTGTATTTCAGAGTTTAATTTTTGTATTTTATTTGTAAACAAAAAAAAGGGTTGAGGGCCCATCAAGGTCCGTACCGCATTTTTCTTTGTAAAGCTCAAAGAAAGTTAATTGGAGATTGGACTAGACCTTTTTAAGAGCCCAATCACCCAAGCTCGACCCTATCCACCCAATCACCCAAGCTCGACCCTATCCAAAAGGCTCAAGTTTGATCACATCAATGTTTTAAAAGTCGGATTGAAAATTAAAATAATAATAAATTGTCATAAATTATTTTTGACGGGCTTGATTCGACTGGTGGCTCGATTGTTACTTAAAAAGAAGTTTTTTATGTTTTAAAAAGATAAAGTGAGCAAGCCAGCCCGTGGTCGGGTTAGGTTACGAG
>JANKYF010199248.1:0-10059 GCA_029829435.1 Erythroxylum hondense | reverse complement strand
AAAATTTGAGTAATGTATGATAAAACTATCTAAAATTCTAGGTATTAAAGTTAAATTTTAATTAATCTTAAATTAGTTTAATTCTTCTTATATAAATGTCATCAATTCTTTTTTTTTTTTTTTTGAAAATAAGAATAGATTGAATGAATAAAGACCCAAAAATAAAGGGTTCAAGGTGTAGGCCAAAGTGCCAAGCAAGAAAGCTATCTACAATTGCCACGTTACACGCACCTTAGGTTCTAGATCGTACCTTAAGCAATGAAGAATGAACAATTGGGTTATCCAACCCATGCTTGTCGTAGTTAAGTGATAACAATATTACTTTTGTTTTTTGTGGGTTGTTATTGTAGGTTACTCTTTCTAGAAATATAAACAAAAAAAGTCAACATTTTAAATGTTCAGGTCTTAAATATCAAAATAAGTAGTAAATTAGACAAGAAAAAACAGATATACTTCTCTCTATCGGGTGCATAATATGATTTTGACAAGTAATTATTGTAGAGAAGCAAGGTACCATCAGGTCACAGTCGACTTTCAAAATCCAACTTGGCGTGCCATTTACAGTCAAGCCTGTATGATTTTTCTAATGGGATAACCAAACCGCAGGTAATTATTTATTTTACAGGTCATGAAATGCAGCGGCAACAACTGTTGAAGGTTTCTTGCTCAAACAACCATGAACCAAGATGACCAAAGCAAAGCATCCCTTATCTAAGTTTTTCCATGCTGGACCCACTCAGACCTAGTAACCCTCTACAGTCTGTTGAATCCTTGAGGGAGTCTGTGAAAATTGTCAATGTTGCTAGTTTTTGTCTCTCCTCCGAAACTTTTGTATTACTTCTATTGAGCAAACGATACCATGCATGATGCAACCCACCCCCACCTGTCGTTTTCTTTATTCCCCGTTACCTAAACTTTGAAGAATTTGAACCAAATTGATGCATAAAAATATTGGGACAATTACGATGTTATGTCAAGTGGTTATATATACTAGGTTTATGGGTGGCACAGCATGATATGAGATAGTATCTTGTAATCCGGAAGTCGGCTGCTGACTCAGGTGGCAGTTGGGTGCAAACAATACATATCCTATGTGAAAACACGAGGAAAAAGGTTGCAGAACGTCTTTAACGTTCACTTAATTTAAAAATGGAGGATGATGCGGTGAAGGACAAATCAAATCATAAATAGCAATAATGAAAGGTAACCAATCTAAACTATACTTGGCCAAAACAAAAGAGCTAAAAGCAAACGAGGTCCCATGAAGTTACGTTCTTTTATTTCCCTGCTTTCTGCTTGATGGAGATAGACAACGGGATTTTATCCATTCAAATTGCCTTGGAATTGAACAAACTAAGGATTAGGTATCTTTTTTGTTTTATTAATAGACAAAAACTCCAACCATTGCTCAGTAAGAACCCACTGTTAAATCTTAGATCAGATGCGTACGGAATCTTCCAATATTAATAAGATCAGATGAAACTAATGGTTGGTCTGATGATGTAATAAGATCAGATTATCTGCTTTTTCATTTTCCACAATTTGGACCAGTCTACCACCAATGCGATACACGCACAGCTGGACATTTCCGCCACAAACTACTCTTTTGGCGCCTATAGACCAGTTAAGACTTCAGCAACCTTCTTCTTGCTCTTCTCCTGCTTTCCTTCTTTCACGTTAACTTTAATTTGTGTACGCTGCAATCCCTCGAGTTTTCCATTGTTCTGGTCTCTCTCAGATTTTCCGAGGCCAATCATCTATTTCTATTTTTTCTGTGTCAGGAGGAGAGCTTTCTGACCGTTACCAACTTCTCATCTGTACGTTTCTTCTGTTACTTCTTTAACTTCTCATATGTATGTTTCTTTTGTTACTCAACACCTCCTCTTCTTTAACTTTCTCATAATAAATACAAGTTCTTTTTTCTCTTATCAAGCGTCATTAGACTTGGTTTGTTCCGAGAATCCTGCATGCATACAGTTCCTTTAATTGGTATATGCGGAACTCGTTTCTGCTCTTCTGTTATTTTCCTTTTCGTTTCTCAACTTGCCTTTTAAAGATATTTCATGGAGAACCTGCCTACTAACATCAGCTCGTCGATCTTCACGTTTTGGAAGAAAGAGGTGGTGGGGATAAATGTGTCATGTTTATGTCCGTGTACAAGTTTAGCAGAAAGTTACAAAAGAAAGAAAAGAGTTAGAACCAACCGAGTCTATAAGCTCTGCATACATTGGTCAAACTTGTGCTTTTTAGGGTGTGTCAGATTTCCTGTATCAATTAGGCGATAAGTTTAATGTTTTAGGATGAAGATAGAGTCAATAAACCTCTTGAAAGTTGATCACGTACTTCCTTCGAAGTTGCAGATAGTTCTTTCCAATACAAAAAGTAGGGAATTCAACAGTTGATTATTCGGTATAAAACCAATCTCTGCTATAAGTGCCAGAGATTTCAGTGGTATATCAAATTGAACCTAATTGGGAATTATGACGTTAGAGGATCATCACTTCCTTGTTTTTTTTTCTTGGATATGGAAACCCGTTGGACCGCACTGACTTTGATATTGGATTTCAGGTCTATCATCCAGGCTGCATGTGGGGAATACTTCATATTCTTGATTACTTTCATCGGTACAGCTCCAAAAAAAAGTTGCCGGGTCGCAGAAATGGCAGAGCAAAATATTCCTCTTGTAAGCAAACCAACCCTTTTCTTTGTCTCATCTTGTTCCCACTTTAGTATGTTCATCATAATCATGGTTACGTATCCAGTTGCTCGTAAAAAACTGAATTAGGTTAAGGAGTTAGGATATGAAAAATCAAGTACCACTAGGTAGCTAACTGATGTCAACACAAGGTTGAAGAAGAGACCTGGAATTTATTCACGTAGGAAGTTCTTCTTAGCTGTGGATCCAATTGATGACAGAAGACCCTTTCGTAATTTTCACCGCTAAATTTCAGTTTTCTTCTACGTATTTACTTTTTTGCCGGCAGCAATTGCACAGAAATCCAAAATTGGGTGGAATTCTCCTCTACTAGTCTAATATAACCATATTAGTAAGCTACCAGATGCATAAATTTGTGTGGTTCGACTTTGTTTTCAACAGATATGTTTACAAGAGATGTGCTTCTTCTACTTGCATCTTAAATTCTTCCCTATATATGATGTATGAGATCACCAACTCCTAAAACCTCATCATGCTCATTGTCTTTTCTTTAGGCTATGGAAGACCAAAAACAATTTCATTTAGCCATTACTGTGATGACGTTGAAGAATATTTGGATGCTGAAGCAGTACCATTAATGGTAAGTTCATTTATAAGTTGCTCTTGAGTCGGCGAAATGGTGTGTACGGTTTCCTTTTGTGTGCTTCTTGTTGTACAGGTCATTTCACGAAGATTCTGCGGAGAAGAACATTGAAATGATTGCCTTTTGTCCAAATTTTACAGGTTGATGAGCAAACAGCAAATGCTGGTTCGGCCAAAATATCTAACAAAAATCCCGTCAAAACTTTGCTTGCCAAGGAAGCGTCTGCAGGATCTGGGTTGCAGCAAACCATTTCCATCCCCGATTTGGAACCTTCAAACCATACTTCAGGTATAATAAGTAGTGATTGGAGAAATCCCATCATAATCCTCCACAAAAATGCTGATACTAACACTACGAACACCAATGGTTATTCAAAAGTAAACCAACATTCTGCAACACCTGCAATTTCATCTCAGAGATGGGATAAATTAGAGAACTCCTCAACAAATCGGATTAAGTCAGATGATAGAGAAGCTTCATGTCGTCAATTTAAGGAATGTACGGATGTTTTGGAATTGTTTCAGGGAAACCAGAAACTATTCCTAGAAATCCTACAGGATGCAGATATTCAAGTCACAAAGAGCGCTCGTCTCGACAATACTTCCATCACGAATTTGAGGCTGAAGAAATCTGGGTCATTTCCTGCAGCTGACTCCCCATATGTCCACCATATGAGGCCTGTTAAACTCGAAAACAAGAAGATGGAAATACGACCTTTCCCGAAGGTAGAAAATTTTCCTACTGCTACTCAAACACAAAAAGTTGTTGCTTCCATATCTTTGGATGGTGCTCATGCGAAATCAATAGCTTTTATGGCTGATGTTTGTGAAGGTGCTGCCATTAGTCAAGATACAACCATTTCTTCTCTGGTATCCTCCCAGCATTTAGATAAAACCCGGTGGCGTCAATCATTCATGACTCAGTTCAGAGATATCAAGAAAAAAATTAAGCTAGCGCTCAAAGAGCTTAAGAAGACTAAGTCCCACACAACCACTGTTCCACTTCTTAACAGAGTTCCGAAAGGTAATTCGCTTTCCATCGAGAAACAGAACCCTGAAAATTTGGAAGAGGCCCCAGTTCAGAAAGATGGTGAGGAGCACCCAAGTAGTTCTGAGATGAACGGTTCTAATAACAATCTTAGCCAAGGTGGATTAAATCAGATGAGAAGAGCATCGTCCATGAACGAGTCACTGATCCGATATGCTTGCTTACTTGAGAACACCTTCAGTAGAGAGGCTACATGGCATCAGTACAGGTCAATGAGCTTAAGATTGACAAGTGAGGATAAGTCTCAAATGGGTGGAAATGGACTGAAATCCTTCAAAAGGAGACTCTCTTTAACCGAGTTTGAGTCTTCCTATACACTTCCAATTGAAACCTCACTCAATATAGATAATTCAAGGATGGGAATTAGACCTGTCATGGACGGGGATGCAAATTTCAAAAGTGACGGCGATGATGAAAATGATTTGAAGCCGGTAACCATTGTTGTAGATGGCAAACAATTTTGTCGCAAAGAGACTGTTGAAGACATTCAAACTCAGGAATACATGATAGAAAGAGGAGTAAGTACTGAGAATAATCATAATTCAAGTTGTTCCAGATCAGATGTTGATGTGGGATTCCCATCAAAATGCAAGAAACATGGAGATTTAATTGAAATACGGAAACAGGAGCACATTTCTCACCAAGATCAGAATGTTGGTTCTGTAGACAACAATGGGATCGATGAACAAACTTTGTTTCCAAATTTTGAGACTCATTATAAGGACAAAATTGATAAAAGAGAGCTGCCTATCTTACAAGGTAAGTTTACACTAATCTTAAAATTTTATCTGCGTAACATATGATATCTAATATATTCTTTTGTTGACAAATATCAGTTATAAAGGTAAGCCTATACTCTGCTTATACAAGATACATGATTTGATTTGAATTCATTGATTTGTGAGGGCATGCAGTAGACTTGATAACTTGATCGATCTTAAAGAGTAAAAGTTGCTTCCATTAGCAATGAAATTACCATGTTTTTTCTTGATCATTGGCCTAATGAAACAACTACAACGTTTTTTTTCTTCTCCTGAAGTACCTCATTTGATTTACCAGCTACAAAGCGTTTCTGAAGATTATTAAACGTTCGTTTATGTATCAGGTATTGATTCCAACTCTTCCTCAAGTTGCATACATGAGCGAGATTCTGTTGCCAATATGCAAGAGAAGCCCGTCCAATATTCTGTTGCTCAATCTTGCTGCACCACAAGTTGTGTAAATATGGAAAATGCAAATGCATGGACTTACTATCACTTCCTTCACTTGGAATCCAACTGCTGTAACAATGATTTCAATTACGTACGAGATGTTCTCGAAATTGCTGGTTTCAATGAGGAAGATCACTTTGGAAGATGGTACTCACTAGACCAGCCACTAAACCCTTTAGTGTTCAAGGACCTGGAGGCTTATTTACACCCTGAATTAAACTCATCGGAGGGGTACACATGTAGCTGCGATCACCATCTCCTGTTCGACTTGATGAATGAACTACTACTAGAAATGTACAACAGCTCATTAGCCTACTTCCCAGAGCCCTTGTCTTTCATTCAACGGCATATTAGTCCACTACGAAATGGTGGGCATGCTCTGGAGGAAGTGTGGAAAAGGGTTAGCTTGTTGAGAAGATCACAGTCCCTGATGGACAAGTCCTTAGATGATATTGTGGGTGGAGACATGGAAAATGGAGATGGTTGGATGAACCTTATACTAGAAGGTGAAGATGTAGCACTTGACTTGGAGGATATGATTTTTGAGGAAGTTTTAGATGAGATTGTATGTATATAAGATAGGATAGGCAATGCCTTGTTCTTCTTCCTCAAGACCAGCATTTGTACATAAATGATTCCAGGTTTTCTAGCATTCCTTTCTTTTAAATTTAAATTTTTAGGTCAGATAAGTTTCATCTTGCCATTTTGACCAACGGCTCTATAGTATTTTAAGTTTCTTGTCTCTGGATTTTTTGTTCGTTATTTTTTAAGAAATAGAACTATACCAAAGAAAGGATCGACCGATTCGTAAGAGTAGTTCTTATGGTGATTCTCTATTGACTTATGACATTTTATCTCATATTAGAAAATTGTGAAGATGGAGAGTCTCCTTAATCTCAACTTCTTTTTATTTGTAATTATTTGCTTCAAAATAGAGAAATATCAATTTAGTAATATTTGAGGGAATGAACATTACAGGCCAAATATTGTTAAATTTCAGTATTCTTTATTTATCTACTTAATAGTTATTGTTTGGTATAGTTATAATGAATTATTGTGTTATTAAATTACATGTTTAGAAAAATTATGTGAAGTTGAATTTTAATTGGAACCATTTGTAACTGACCTCTCCCGTCTTTTTTAAAAATTTACCTAATGTAAATTTTCAATAAAACCATTCACGTTATATTTACCTAAATAATAATGCCCAAGATGAATTTATTATTATTGATAAAAATTAACCTGAGTTTCACGACACTCTTCGTCACCTTAAAACATTCCTTGCTCACCTTCTTATCCTCTTATAATAACATTATTTTCTCTCCTTCTAGAATCTAGAACCCTCTCACTCTCAATAAGCTTAATTATCCTTCCCTGTGGCTCGGAATCCTCTTTCTCTCTTTCCTTCCCTATTCCTAACCTCGCAATATTTGTAGATCCCTCTTCCCTCCCTACTCTTGTTGATCCTTCTTCTTTCCAAGCCTTTTAAAAGTTCTGGTGTCAACTTTTTGGCAGCCACTCGCCATATAGAAAAATCGGGATCTACCCTTGAAGTGTCTGCCCTAAACTCTTGTAATGTCACTTCTATCGAGCTGGTTAAAGCTAGTAAAACGAGATAGGTAAATACCCACCCGGTTGTGATATTTCTTGGATAAATAAGCACCTTTGCTCAGATGAAATATTAGGCTAAGTCAACATGGAATAAAATGGTGCTACGATTAGTCCTTGTCATCGGGCAAGGTTATTTAGTTTCTTGATTCTTAATGTTGTTAGCATGTCAAGAATCCTTTATTAATATCTTTGGCACTTGAAAGGAAAATTCATGTCGCTATCAAATACAAATCAGAAATGTCACTTTGAGAAGATATAAATTCCAATCAAATTGGATGAATTTCCAAATATTCTAGCTCTAAAAATAAGTATTTTTTTCTTGATAAATATAAATTTGGCCTAAGAAGAGTTGGTTACATCACAGTTTGCCTAGAGATTAACATTAACAAGGAGTAATTTAACACCTTGACAAGATAAAGGTACGACTAAGTCTATAATTATTCTTTCATATCGATACAACCCTTCAAACAATTGAATAATAAATGTGGAAGCCTATAAAAAGGATATTTGATTTAAGAACTATTATTTTTGAAAAATCTCAAGATATAACTTTGGAGGGAACTACATCAAGTTTGAATAGTGATTTTAATTTTATTGCAAGCCTTAATATTATTGCTAAAGATAATTAGGAGGTCCAATCTTCACTCCTCTTTGCTGCTTGAGTTGGTTTAATAGATCCACCTAGATTGTAGGTCTTTACAACTCAATCATAGTTGACAATCCTTAAAATTAAGGAATAGCTACAAAAAAATGTTCAAGAATAAAGGTATACCTTCTTTATGCTCCCCAAGTTAATGTTTATCCTAGCCTGGAAGACTAAAGGACATAATTAAGTAACAAGTATTACCCAATTTCTTAATCTCCAAGAAACTCAACCCCATCCATTTCTTATTATGTTTGACTCTCTTCTTTTTCTCTAAGAGCATTCCAGGTATGAACTTCATTTTTTTTCGTTTTGGCTATTTTCATCCCCTTCCACACTTTCCTACCCTCTCCGTAGCTCTTTGTTTTACTTTAACCTCTAGTTTTTAGCTTTCCAGGGGTATTCCTGTCTTTCCTTCTTTTTTCTAAACCTCCCGCCAACTTTTCTTAACCAACCTTTTTTGCATTGTTTTCCTGCTATGCTGCTTTTTTTCTCAAAATCTCCAAAAAATGCCAAGCAAACCTCCCATAACATCTTTAATTTTCCACCATTACCATCCGACTCTCCTACCCCTTCTGCAGAATCCTTTTCCACACCACTCACAGTTGCATCCATTTCCTAGAAAACATGGAAATAAGTTGTTAGAGATCCCTTTACCTCTAATTTATTTTTCAAAATACCCAATGAAATGGAGTGGAAGCTTATTGTTTGCCCTGACCTTGAAACTCTACAAGAATGAGCAAATAATTGGAAGTCCACAATCGTGAGATTCTTTCTTGACCAACAACTAGCCTTCCCATTTTTTTTGTTACACGGAAGCTAAAACATTAAGAATCGAAATGCAGAGTCACAGGGGCGGAGATGCCGGAGTGGCGGCTGCGAGGATGGCGCAGTCCAGCCCAATCCTGAATTAAAACTTTGTAGATAAGCGATGGGGGGTCCCGTAAGTACTGAAGGCTCGGCCTGGCGGCAGCTGCTAAAGAGGCGAGGATGTCAGTCAAGTTGTCAGTGGATGGGGAGAGGATGTTGATTACCTCAAGCAAATCCACTTCCACCACCACGCGGCGATAGCCACTATCCCATGCCAAGCTGAGCCCGGTGTGGACCCCCCATAATTCGGCCTCTAAAGGGGTACTGCGTCCAAGATAATGAAGAAAGCCTCCACACCAAAGACCATGGCAATTTCTCAAAAGACCCCCAGTTGCGGTCTGGAGCGACCCCGCGCTAGCAGTGCCATCGGTGTTCAGTTTGATCCAACCCTTACGGGGTTTCTCCCAGCCCACCAGAGTACCCCGAGGGAGCCGCGGGTCGGGGAAAACCCGATTAGCCAGTGACTAAGCTTTGATAATCCAATCGCTGTAGTCCAGGACCATGCACACACCGTCGATGGGCCAGTTAAAAGCAGGATCGAAAATGCTTGCGTTCTGCCACTTCCAAATGAACCAGCAGGCAACGCTAAAGAGGAGAGTTCAGTCAAAATGATGAAAGTGGAGATGCTTGGTAAGGTGGGAGCCGAGCTAACTCTCCGCATCAAGAGTGAAAAAAGCCCGATCGATAAGGGGAGGAGGGAATTGCTGCCATACAGAGGTCACCTTAGGGCAATCACGAATGGCGTGCAGGATAGTCTCCTCTTGGCCACAAAAGTGGCAACCGCTATCTAGAGTATGGGAGCGTTTAGCCCGCTGCTGGTTCGTCAACAATTTCTTGTTAGCCAAAAGCCAGAGGAACGCCCGAATCCGTTGAGGACCGGGCCATTTCCAGATGATCTCCCAAAGTCGGCACCTCTCAGTCGGGCGAGACTGCTCGATAAGGTCATAAGCGGAAGCAACTGTAAAACCACGAGGGTAAGTGGGATCCCAGACCAATTGGTCAGCGCCCCTCCCTATGCACCGCGGGTAGAAAGAAGCAACCCGCAAACAAACAGCCGCAGGGAGGTAGTGTTGGAACCGATGCCATTGCCACTCACCCTCCTCATTCAGATACGCAGCCACGGTAGTGGTAATGTCGCTAGACGGCACATCAGTGGTGGTCACTAAATACAGGGGACCCAAGTCTTCAATCCATTTGTGTTAGTAGTGTGCCCTAGGCTAATGGATAATTGTGATTCATGTATTAACATTATGACTTGTTAATAATATATTATGAGGTATTCCTTTCATATATGCATGTAATTCGTTTATGTAATGTGATTTACATTCCATGAATGGTTTTAGACTTATGTCATCAAGTATGTGACTTGATAGTAAAA